>JABBWB010000277.1:0-56777 GCA_016628085.1 Suillus occidentalis
AAACAAGTGGGCAAGGGAGTTCATTCCTACTGCCATTCGCTGTGTTGGCGATTTATCTGAAGTATGGACGCTATCAGATGACATTCTCTGTCCTATCTTGCAGTCAGCCTGGGACGCGGTCTACAAAGACAAGATTCCACACACGGTTACAGCAGACGGGCCTGTCATCGCCCTCGTATGTTTTTTTTTCGCACATGATGTAAATCTGATCATTTTATTTGTAGACCCTCCAGCGGTTGTCAGAGTGGCGCAATAGCATTAGCAATGTGGCTCTCGTTGTACTCGCTAACTTCATGATCTCGCAGGAGGACCTCAACACTGATCAGGACCGTCAAGATTTCGCATCAGGCTTGCTCGAAAGGCTCTGCTTTTTGTTTGGGGACATCTCAGAGGACGGAGAGATGTCCAGACCATTCCAGTCTGACCTCCTTGTGCAGGTCCTTGTGCAGCACAAGTGTGCCACATCTGGCGCTGTCAACATACCAGGAACAAACAACACATTGCCGGGACACTCGAAGGGCGCTCTCGCTCTTGTTACGGCAGCGGCATGTATTTTTTTCCTCCTCATACAGCTGACTCACCCTGTGTTTTAGATGGAACGTGCCATCAAACTTTTTGCCAATGGGCAGATGCTTCTGAGCGACATCGACACTGCTGGCAACGGCCGAAACAACAAGACCCCGCTGCACATCAATCCGTCAACGGGTAAAGAGAGTAGTGTTCCATTGGCGTTTTCAGATGCCAATTGGGGCGTGCAGACCAGGGCTTACATCACGTCTATCAGCCGCTTGCCAGACTCGGTCGTTTACCGCAACTCGGAGCTCGCGCAGAGCCTTGCCATGAAGAGGCGTGGCACACGGATGGAGGTGGATGATGAAACTGAGGATGAGCGAGCCCTCATTTTCTAGAGGTAATGTTCTTCGCTCTTGTTTTCATTCACTACTATCTCGAATCTGACTACTACTACTAGTAGCTGGTACTACCTGGGTTGTTTTCTCGCTGCCACACTGTCGCCGTCTCATTGCTGTCGCTGCCGTCTCATTTCTGTCGCCGTCTCATTTTTAGTTTCACACTTATTCTACTTACTACTACTTATTTCTCTCGCTACCTACTTAGTCGTCTTGTTTGGTTGAAATGCAAATGTTTTTTTTTCCTTGTAACAAGAGTGATTAAGCACAAATAAGTCGAAAATAAGTGCGAAAAAGGGGATATAAATTAAACCTATCATGATTGCAATGCAATACATTCTCAAATAAGTGCACAAAAAGTGGAAAAAAAGCGAAGAAAAGCTAAATACAAGAGGAAGGGATCTGCTTTTGAACTTGTTGAAGCTTGTGACAAGGAGATGATATGGTTCTTGTGCGCTCTTGTGTGAGAAAATAAGTGACGAAAAAGGAAGGTAAGGAATGTGTGAATTTACTGATGTTAGATCAACACGGACAACCGAATGGGAAGTTCAGGTGCCTCAAAGATGGGATGGTGCTTAAGCCCGACAACTATCAGAAGCACCTCAAGACGAACAAGCATCAATGCAACAAATTAGAGAAGTACGCATGCCCTGGGTGTTTGAAAACGTGCGTATCCAAATCTCAACTCAAGCGTGTCTCATAATTCATATCATTGTGATTAGATACGGGAGACGTGATGCATGCAAACGGCACTACTACGCCAGCGCGTGCGGAAGGTCAATGGCTGGGCTCCCTGAGCCATCATTCTTAGCTGTTCCAGCCGCTGGGAACTCTAACCTTGTCCCGCCTGTGGTGGTACCCACGATGCACTTTACCTACAATCATCCGTACGCCATGACTGTGCCCCAGCACGCGCAGACGGCACTCCCAGCAGCTGGTGCTGCCCAGCCATGGGGAATGCCCGCTTTCGCGGCTCCTGGCTCCGTACTCCCCAAACCGGCAAATGACACGGTCCCAGAGCCCGCCAAAGACGACGAGGAACACAAGGACGCTGAATTTTGAGACAATAATGAGACACGGGGCACGGACGAGGGCGAGGAAGAGGATTAGCCACCTTTGACATCTGCTCATTAATTTCTTGGACTTATTAGCTGCTGTTGTAGTTCATACATCGTCGTCGTACCTACTACTCACAGAGAATCTTTCTTTTCTCCGTAGCATTACTCTTCATTCGTTCATACGATCTGGATTATCGTTATTGTTTTTTTAGCATCATCATCGCGATAACTTGGAGATTCATTAGATTACCTTGCAATACATAGGCGAGTGTACTAGTAGTATCGTGGCTCTTTCGAGTAGCTATTCTCGATATACATGTCTTGTCTCTCACTATCTAAGATGGTAAATGGTTCGTAAAGCCCGCAGCACCAAGGGAAAAAATATCGAAGCTAGTTTAGTAGACAACCTCATGACTGACGCGAGATGGGACGACGACGACCAAAGAAAAATGCAGAGAAAAATGCCCAGCAGCTCGCTCCTTCATACGAAACATCTCCTGTCGCACCACCTGCACCTTGCGTTTCCGTAGGTCCTTGGGACACTTGTGTCCCTGACACAGCCTGAGGTTGACCTACTTGCGCGGAACTGCCTGATGGACTGCCATTCGCATGTTGCGCGGCTGCAGCTGCAGCTGCCTTTGCGCGGGCCACTTCCTCTGCGCGGGCCAGTTCAGCTGCGCTGGGAGGGGAAACATAAATTCTCTGCAAACGTGTTAATTTTCATAATGTCAGCAAGAGCGATGGAGGCCACTCACATTTTTCTTGCGACCAGCGGCTACTTCAACAGTGTGTATAGAGCTACTTCTCCTCGATAAGTTGAAATTCCACCGTCGAGGCTCGAGAGGTATTGATTGTGACGTGTTTGAAGGTCGAGTGCTGGCACGCAATGAACCGAGCAAACTGCGCCAATGAAGGGCAGACAGTGGGCTCGCGGGAGAAGCTGCAGACCGAGGCGCGGTGTTGGTATCGGCGTCCCAGAAGTCCTTACCCTACATAATGTTAGAATTGCGGAAGAAACACGAAAGAATATACTTACATATTTTGCCAAGCCTCCGGGCCTGTGTTTCGGTTGCTGCTTGGAGACCTGACTTGCGTGCAAGATCTAACAAACAAATAATAAGCGAAGCATAAGGGTTTTCACAACTGACTGACATACAGCATCTCTTGATCGAACTGGATGTCCCTGATAAAGAAGTGAGATACAGCGCGAAAAAGAATCACAGATAACTTGCCTTGAGCTCAGCTTTGCTTGGCCCATCTGCACTCTGAAAGACGACAATTGAAATCCCACTTAGAAAAGATACTGACAATAAACGAATACACTGACGTGATTGTCACTCGGGCGTTTGAGTGCTGCCTCCAGGCTCCACACATAGATTTTTGCATGCAGTCCAGAAATAGCACAGGCAAAGTATTGTCCATTGGAGGACATGACGACAGCATTGACTCGGTCATCGTGCCAGAGTGGGTCTCCGAATTGCTGATTGGTTTTGAGATCCCAGATGCGAACCGAGTAGTCATATGATGCGCTGACGAGATGGGATTCATCGGGAGACAGACAGAGAGATCTGACGTGGTTGGTATGACCTCGAATAATGACGAGTTCTTTCCCGTCATTTGATTGCCATTTTCGGATGGTGTGATCACCCGAGGCAGAGAAAATGTATTCGCCATCCTTGGACCAACACAACGACGTCACCGCTAAGTCATGTCCCTTGATCTCGATAAGCAGCTTGCCGTCCTTTGACCACACACAGATTATACCCTCAACACCACCGCTCGCGAATTTGTCGCATTGTGGAGAATATTTGATTGTCCATATCTGTCCATCGCGTTTCTTAATTGGGGACCCAATTTGTCGGCCAGTGCTCGGGTTCCATCGTCGTATGGTGCCGTCTATTGATCCGCCTGCTACCTCCGCCCCATTCGGTGACCAATCAAGGCACTGAACTCGATCATTAATAGTTCCCTCCCACGGCGGACCTACTAAACTCCCCTCCTTTATGTTCCACAGTCGTACTCTGCCATCTCCGCATGGAGCTGCGGCCATCAATCCGTCTGGAGACACTGCTATCATGTATACAAATCCTCCGTCAATATCGAAAGGCTTTCCCACCGGCTTTCCAGCTCTTGTCCACTGGCAAATTGCATCATTCGAGACACCCAGTATATTGCCACTAGTGCCCAAGAAGGCAAGGCTGTAGTCGTACCACATGCTGCCACGCTTGATGATGCACTCTGGCATCAAGCTCCCTGCTGGACGTTCTGGCGTTGCTTTCTTCCACGATGTAGTCCGAGTGTTGTGGTTCACGAAGTAGGACCGACCGAGTGGTGAGATGTGCCATTCGCATCCAGGAATGAGATCCAAGGGGTAATCTATGGTCTGTCATGAGTGCCTCTCTCTCATCCCACTTTCGTTGCTCACCTAGTCGCACTCCTGGTAAAGGTCTGTGTACTGCATACATGAAGAGTGCTTCGTCCCGATATAATGGTCGACCATCTCCTTCCGCCTTTTTCTCAGTCCACCCTGGAGGGAGCGCCTCATTCCCTCCTGCTTGATATTCAGTCGGTCAATGGGTTTCACAACGTACCCACTCACCTTTCCAAAGTGCATCCTGGCGGTGCTGTGCACCATAGCGTGGCGGATACCTTTCGCTCTTCTGGGGAGCAACTGGTCTTGATGAGTCTGATGGCAGTCCCTCTCTCTGTTTCCCTGATGTGCTTGAACCGGCCTTTGCGTGCGACATGGTTGTTGTTTGGGACGTTGATGATAGTGGAGGTAATGAAGAAGCTGTATTAGACACGTTGTTTGCATGCTGTATTTGCAGACGCCCTGCTTACGGGATAACCGTGAGATGCTGTGATCCTCGGCGTCAGTTTTTAAATAAATCAATCACTGGCCAGTTCTTAGCGAATCATATTTTGCTCATTGTAAGTATGTTCTGGAGACACTCAGACCGTTGAAAAGTTACCAGTGCGCCATCTAATAGGTAAAGAAATGATTGCGGCCATATCATGGCAGATATCTAGAACAAGAACACCAAAGGCTACAATCAATGTTGCCCATTCGCACCATCAATACCATCACTCACATATTACATCCGACGTCACAAACCCGCTCTCACACCCAATATCCTCATCCTCAAGCCCATCCAACGCACCCCCTCAAATCCTCCACCTCCTCGATCTCAACGGGGCGCGCAGATGGCCGACAGTTTGAGTCCAGCTGCAGGATACGTATTGCGGATCCTGCGTACATGCTCCTCAAGCGTATCAATCTACTCCTGGCCGATGAATACTGTGGTTGGAACATAGACATCAGCGCGGCATACTGGGATGCTAGCAGTGTATACTGTACGATGCACTGGACATTGAGATTTGAGAGCTGATAGTGCGAGCGCGTTTCGAAGTGCGTAACAAACGCATAATACCATTCCGTGAGGCCTGATGTGTCTCGACTCTGGTGGGAAAACAGGAAGTGAATGAACGAGGGTTTCATATCGGTCTCCACTAAGCAGTGATCTTCCGCGATAGGTTGGCGATAGTGTTCATCACCACACGAGTTGAAATCACGGAGATTATTTGGGACCCTAATCGAGACGCGTCAGAATGGAACACAGAGGGCACAAGACGCACGCACATGAGATATCAGTCTAGTGTCTCCCATATCGACACCATATGTAACTAGGTTCAAGGATAATGCATTAAGCCTAGTATCGGATGATGCAAACAATCACCAACGGTGATCCCTTCGTCAAGAATGGAGGAAAATATGTAAGTGAGTGAATGAGCGGGAGCTGACCATGCAGTCGTAGTTTATCGGAATTGTAGGCACTGACGGGCATACCAGGACGTTTCCGCAAATCAATCACATACAGGATGGGAAGCATGCGTCGTCCTTGAGAAAATGGGAAAAAAGAGTGCAGTGGACAAAACGCGCCTGATTTTCGACTTGACCATTCAAATAAGACACATTGCCGACTGGAAGGAAATTCAGAGCATGAGACTCATCTTCGAGGAGATATACGGTGTGATCGCATGACATGGGCTGGAATTTGAAGGCCACGATCCAGCTCAGAAATGACGAAGAGCGGTTGGTTTAGCCCCGTTTCAAAGCTCATTAGATTCAACCAACTTCGCGTTGGCTCGCGTTCTTGAACGGTTCTGTGTAGGCAAATTAATGTGCGTTTGAAGCCCAAACGGTAGTGAGGTGAACAAGCCTGAGTACGGACAAAGCACAAAGAGCATATCGGGATTCGGATGCGGAAGCTAATATCCGTCGTCCGAGGTCAACAAACCAATTTCCTTGAGGAATGCTTCCTCTTCCGCCACATCCTGCTGCACTCACGTTGACTAACGTCTAAATGCATTTAAATTCGTGTCTTCATCTCTGTTATCGTATCCGAAACCATTGCAAGTTCATGCGAGTAGTGCCCCAGAGAGACCTCATCAAAAATGACGCAGAGGAATTTTGACACGCACCGCCCATCGCAAGCGAGTTCCTTGGTGCTCCCTGGAGTCGATGACAACGGTAAGTAATTACTCCCTCACCGTCCACCCTGTCACCCATCATCCTTCCAGGACAGAAGGTTATTTCTTGCAAACGGTATTGTCCTGCTGCTCCTCGCGTCCACGTATAGGCATCAATTTCAGGCTCGCAGTAGGGTGGCAAAACACCTTTCCATTGACTTACCGATGTTGCAAGACTTTGACTTGTGCAGTTTCAAAAACAAGCAGGTCTGCTCTGCCTCTTGATTAGAGGAGTCAAGAATCCATGACCCGATCTTGCGAGGTGTTATTTAAGAAATCAAATATTAGTGTAAGTACTCACGAGGAAATGCGATGATAATATTCGTGTTCGCGATGCTTGTCGTTTGTGTCGGTTGCTGGTGAGCTGTCTCTGAAGTCGTGCATTTGCAAGGTGATGAAGTCCATAGCGCACCTGCATCGTGGGCTTGCGAGAAGAATGAACCACTCAATCTTGAATGGATTTCTGAACGCATCGGTGAAAATGTCCACAGTTGCATTGGGTCTTCCCCGAAAGGGAGTTTCTGGGGTGGAAAAACAACTCGAGTGCGCTTTCAAAGCCACACTCGACCAGCATATAAAATTGTCTCGGTAACCTTCATCCTCTACCTTGCACTGACTGCCACTGCGAACGCGTGCACGTTTAATCACCTCATCACAAGCACGCGACTTCAGCTTCAACGCCTACAGTCTACCATCTACTTCTTAGATCCACATGACGCAACACACTCCTGATACCTCATCAAACAGATCCGAGTCTCCCGAGGCAGCGCAAAACGTACCAAACGTCGGACTGGATCAAATTCCTGGGCCACCACCCGCACACATTCCGGGCTTCTACTATCCACTGCCTCACGCGGCTCCCGGGGCCACTCTGCAAAACGCGCCCGCCAATGCTTTTACAGGAGCTGCGAACATGCATGCACCATTGTAAATCATCAAGGCCCTGTGTTCGCGACGGGATTTGCTCCGCCCGTTGCACCTCAAGCAGCAGGCAAAAAACGCGCTGCAGGAGTCCTCAACGGTCCCCCCACCAAGCGAGCCAACACAGGCCCCAGCGCAATTTATGCCGACCCGTTGTTTGTGAGTTTTCTCTTAATTTTGTATGGTCGCGTTCTCAAACCTCTGGACAGGAACCCATCTTAGATCAACACGGACAACCAAATGGGAAGTTCAGGTGCCTCAAAGATGGGATGGTGCTTAAGCCCGACAACTATCAGAAGCACCTCAAGACGACCAAGCATTGAGGCAGCAAATTAGAGAAGCACGCATACCCTGTGTGTTTGAGAACGTGCGTATTCCAATCTCAACTCAAGCGTGTCTCATAATTAATATCATTGTGATTAGATACGGGAGACGTGATTCCTGCAAGCGGCACTACTATGCCAGCGCGTGCGGAAGGTCAATGGCTGGGCTCCCTGAGCCATCATTCTTAGCTGTTCCAGCCGCTGGGAACTCTAACCTTGTCCCGCCTGTGGTGGTACCCACGATGCACTTTACCTACCATCATCCGTACGCCATGACTGTGCCCCAGCACGCGCAGACGGCACTCCCAGCAGCTGGTGCTGCCCAGCCATGGGGAATGCCCGCTTTCGCGGCTCCTGGCCCCGCACTCCCCCAACCGGCAAATGACACGGTCCCAGAGCCCACCAAAGACGACGAGGAACACAAGGACGCTGAATTTCGAGACAACAATGAGACACGGGGCGCGTACGAGGGCGAGGACGAGGATTAGCCACCTTTGACATCTGCTCATTAATTTCTTGGACTTATTAGCTGCTGTTGTAGTTCATACATCGTCGTCGTACCTACTACTCACAGAGAATCTTTCTATTCTCCGTAGCATTACTCGTCATTCGTTCATACGATCTGGATTATCGTTGTTGTTTTTTTAGCATCATCATCGCGATAACTTGGAGATTCATTAGATTACCTTGCAATACATAGGAGAGTGTACTAGTAGGATCACGGCTCCGTCGAGTAGCTATCTCGATATACATGTCATATCCATATCTCTCACTATAGAAGGTGCGACATAGTCTGTAAAGCCCGCAGCATCAAGAGAACAATATCGAAGCTAGTTTTGTAGAGGACCTCACGATTGACGCGAGATGGGACGACGACTACGACCAAAGAAAAATGCAGAGAAAAATGCCCAGCAGCTCGCCCCTTCATAGGAAACATCTCCTGTCGCATCACCTGCACCTTGCGTTTCCGTAGGTCCTTGTGACACTTGTGTCCCTGACACAGCCTGAGGTTGACCTGCTTGCGCGGAACTGCCTGATGGATTGCCATTCGCATGTTGCGCGGCTGCAGCTGCAGCTGCCTTTGCACGGGCCACTTCCTCTGCGCGGGCCACTTCAGCTGCGCTGCGAGGGGAAACATAAATTCTCTGCAAATGTGTTAATTTCCATAATATCAACAAGAGGGATTGAGGCCACTTACTTTTTTCTTGCGACCAGCAGCTACTTCAACCGTAGGTATAAAGCTTCCTGCTCTCGATAAGTTGAAATTCCACCGTCGAGGCTCGAGAGGTATTGATTGTGACGTGTTTGAAGGTCGAGTGCTGGCACGCAATGAACCGAGCAAACTGCGCCAATGAAGGGCAGACAGTGGGCTCGCGGGAGAAGCTGCAGAATGAGGTGTGGTGTTGGTATCGGCGTCCCAGAAGTCATTGCCCTACACAATGTTAGAATTGCGGAAGAAACACAAAAGACTATACTGACATATTTCGCCAAGCCTCCGGATCTGTATTTGGGCTGCAGCTTGGACACCTGACTAGCGTGCAAGATCTAACAAACGAATAATAAGCAAAGCATAAGGGTGTTCACAACTGACTAACATACAGCATCTCTTGACCGAACTGGACGTCCCTGATAAAGAAGTGAAATACAGCGCGAAAAAAAATCACAGATGACTTGCCTTGAGCTCAGCTTTGCTTGGCCAATCTGCACTCTGAAGGACGACAATTGAAATCCCACTTAGAAAAGATACTGACAATGAACGAACACACTGACCATATGCTTGAGTGCTGCATCCAGGCTCCACACATAGATTTTTGCATCTGAACCAGAAATAGCACTGGCAATATATTGTCCATCGGAGGACATGGCGACAACATCGACTCGATCATCGTGCCAGAGTGGGTCTCCGACTTGCTGATTGGTTTTGAGGTCCCAGATGCGAACCGAGTGGTCAAATGATGCGCTGACGAGATGGGATTCATCGGGAGACAGACAGAGAGATGTGACGGGGTAGGAATGACCTCGAATAACGACGAGTTCTTTCCCGTCATTTGATTGCCATTTTCGGATGGTGTGATCGAGGGATGCAGAGAAAATGTATTCGCCATCCTTGGACCAACACAACGACGTCACCACCAAGTCATGACCCTTGATCTCGATGAGCAGCTTGCCGTCCTTTGACCACACACTGATTATTTTGTCACTACCACCGCTCGCGAATTTGTCGCATTGTGGAGAATATTTGATTGTCCATATCCGTTTATCGCTCTTCTTAATTGGGGACCCAATTTGTCGGCCAGTGCCCGTGTTCCATCGTCGTATGGTGCCATCTTGTGATCCGCCTGCTACTACCGCCCCATTCGGTGACCAATCAAGGCAGCTCACTCCATCATTGATAGTTCCCTCCCACGGCGGACCTACTAAACTCCCCTCCTTTATGTTCCACAGTCGTACTCTGCCATCTCTACATGCAGTTGCGGCCATCAATCCGTCTGGAGACACTGCTATCATGTATGCAAATCCTCCGTCAATATCGAAAGGCTTTCCCACCGGCTTTCCAGCTCTTGTCCACTGGCAAATTCCATCATTCGAGACACCCAGTATATCGCCACTGGTGCCCAAGAAGGCAAGGCTGTAGTCGTACCACGCGCTGCCACGCTTGATGATGCACTCTGGCATCAAGCTCCCTGCTGGACGTTCTGGCGTTGCTTTCTTCCACGATGTAGTCCGAGTGTTGTGGTTCACGAAGTAGGACCGACCGAGTGGTGAGATGTGCCATTCGCATCCAGGAATGAGATCCCAGAAGTGATCTATGGTCTGTCATGAGTGCCTCTCTCTCATCCCACTTTCGTTGCTCACCTAGTCGCATTCCTGGTAAAGGTCTGTGTGATGCATACCTGAAGACTGCTTCGTCCCGATAAAATCGTTGATCATCTCCTTCATTCTTAACCTCAGTCCACCCAGGAGGGAGCGCCTCATTCCCTCCTGCTTGATATTCAGTCGGTCAATTAGTTTCAAGACGTGCCCACTCACCTTCCCAAAGTGCATCCTGGCGGTGCTGTGCACCATAGCGTGGCGGATACCTTTCGCTCTTCTGGGGAGCAACTGGTCTTGATGAGTCTGACGGCAGTCCCTCTCTCTGTTTCCCTGATGTGCTTGAACCGGCCTTTGCGTGCGACATAGTTGTTGTTTGGGACGTTGGTGATAGTGGAGGTAATGAAGAAGCCTTATTAGACATATTGTTTGCATGCTGTACTTGCAGACGCCCTGCTTACGGGATAACCTGTGCTGTAAGATGCTGTGATCCTCGGCGTCAGTTCTTAAATGAATAAATCGCTGGCCAGCTCTTAGCGAATCATATTTTGCTCATTGTAAATATGTTCTCGAGACACTCAGACCGTTGAAAAGTCACCAGTGCGCCATCTAATAGGTAAAAAAAATGATTGCAGCCATATCATGACAGATATCCAGAACAAGAACACCAAAAGCTACAACCAATGTCGCCAATTCGCACCATCAATATCATCGCTCACATGTTACATCCAGCATGCTAGCAGAGATGATCAGAGGCGCTACCTACGAGTAAGTGTCGAATATAAATGAGTCATTGAAATTCTTACAATCTCACTGAAGTACGTGGAAACCATCCACCCAAATGTTCTATAATCTGACAATCAGATTTCCAAAATATGCGTGATGAGATTGTCAGAGTGAAGTCGAGACGCTTTGCAAGCGACCTTGAGAAACAGTGAGTTACTATCTCTCGCCACAGGTAAGTGAGGTTTGAGGAGTTACAGTTCGACTGCATATCTCATGCACATTTCTACGTTGGTCCGCCGAGTTGAGACAAACATCTGTTTGAGCGTATCACCATCCAGGACTTCAGATGTGCGTTCAATAAGTGACCCGCGGTCTGCATCGTCCTTGTCTATATCTAAATGGACGAGAGCGAAAATCAGCAAATTGATAAGCAGCTTGATTGACTCACCAGGCAGGCATATATGACATTATGAAGGACGTTGGTTGTGGCGGTTGCACAGAAGCTATAGTTGTGGGCCATTAGCAAATGCTCCTTTGGCACGCTGCGGGACCAGAGCTTCAGTATCTTTTCTCGAAACTCCCTGACTTATTAGCTCTGCAAATTCATCATCGTAGAGAGCGTCAAAGTTAGTGAACAACACTATTACTGGAACTGAGGATCGTGAATCGGTCGACAATAATCAATGGCGGGTCCAAAAACTTCCTGCTTCCAGTGCCACACTGAGAGAAAACTTGTTTTCTCCATTCGTGAAAGACCTGCCATCCTCGTCCATCGGAATGCAGTACCTGTGCCAAAGACGTGAGATAGCGCACACCAACAAATTGGCCGGCTACCATATGATATGGATTCGATCGCTCAAACGTTTCTCCTGAGAACGCCTTGCGATAGAATCGTTCACCTTGTCGAATTCGGAGTGTCCTCCCGCCTCAAACCCACGTAGATCGTGAAAGACGAATCCTGGGTTGCTTCGAAACACCATTTCATTCTCGATATCGTACACCCCGCGCTGAAAACCTGTCAAATGGTGTTGCTGACCACAATGAACATGCCCCACCTCTCTAGATGCCATCGACACGGCAGGATCGATCTGATTTCCAATAATATTAATCATTGGTCAATCATCATCCTAGTACTACTGATATCATAGTTCGCACCTTTGTCTTGGCACTGTCATGTATGTCTGGGTCCTCCTGTGTCTTGCAAACCCTCTGGAGGATAGTGGTTTTTCCTGCATTCGCTCTCCCTATGATGAGGATTCGGAACCGCTCGAAAATCTTTCTCAATGTTGGGGGATCCATAATGATAGAGGAAGGTAACAAGTGTGTGAACTCTGTGAGCGCCCGCGAGAACTTGAAGGGACGTCTTCCTTATGAATCTCCGATATTGTCTTGGCTAGGGCAGACTAGCTTCTCGACTGTCTTCTGCCGATTTGATTGCAGTACCGCCTGCGCACGTGTAGCGACTTGGACACGTCAAATCCGAGTGACCCACGCGGGAAAAATCATGACACATATCATGAGCTATACCCTATGAGTCCAGTAATGGCAGAATATGAAATGGTCATATACGCTCCTGCAGGTTTTACCGAAATTTCTGCCATCTGACAGCAATAATCAAATCAAATTGTGCCCACGATTGTTCGCAGGATATAAAAGCTGGTTGTCGGACGGTCCGATATGCACCCCCACCCTCATACATATCATTCAAGATCCCCCTCAGAAGATTCCGTATCACCTCGCACATAAAATGCGCTTCTCCTCCCTCGTCGTCGTCGTTGCTTTAGCAGCATCTATGTCCGTCAGTGCATGTAAGAAGAACTTGGAAGGTTGCGACGCAACTCATGGTTGCTGCCCTGGCTTGATCTGCGCCTATGATGTTGTGAGTATGAGCGAGTCGCTGTGCAACCAGAATTTAACCACATGACTCACCTGCATGCCTCAGCTTGCCTCGGACTTTGTCAGGACCTGCATAAACGGTGGCATTTGAAAACCAACACCGTACGAAGATGCAGCTTGAATCTGTTAGCCTAACATTGGCCTCAAAGGCTAGCTCATGGATCTTTCTCGATGTATGTGGTGGGGCCGATGAGACGCCACTTTCAAGTTCTGTGACAGACGTTGTTGTGTGACCCAGGAGCGCGCGTTGTGATGGAGGGAAAAAATGGCGTCAAAGACAGAGATAGTAAAGAAAGCAATATCACTGCCTGTGCGATACTTTCCATTAAATGGTAGTGGAACTGATGTTTTTCATTGAGTGAGAGGTGCTACAGAGTCAGTCGAGTTCCTCATGACCTTTGGTGGGTTTGAACAGGTGTTTGCATGCGAGCTTAGTAATACTACTAGTACAGTTTGAAAACGTAGGTAGCGTTTAGAGACGGTACTGTGCTCAAAATCTTAGAAGCCTTTGGGACAACAGACCAACAACGCCGGGCTTACGTTTGTCGTTTCAAGTTGGAGGTTGCTCACAACGTCTCATGCGCTAGTCTGGCACGATTAATTGCTACGGCGAATTCTGATACCATCACAGGCCTTGCATTATGCATGCAGCTTTATGCATATGATGACCAAAGTCACGCGTACTGATATGCGCTGAATAGACCTAAGTCGACCTGGAGCTTCGGATAGCGGTGGACACGCGACGATAAATTTCAATGATGGCAGTAGCTTGGAGCCTTCTTCTGCTCCCGATGCGACTCCCAAGCGTAAAACTCGCGTCAAACCCGACGATGACATTTCGAGTTCATCTCTTGCCCCAACCACGCGCAAACGCAGATGCTTGGACCATGAAGGCGAAGAAGAAAACAGAGAGGGGATTGGTGTTTACAGACTAGCGAACGCCAGTGTAAGGCCGAGGTTGAGTTCGAAAGGGAATGCTGTTGCGAGAGATGAGTTCGGCTTTTCGTGCGAGAACGTTCGAGTCTGTGAAAACGGATGGTAGTTCGATGATTGTCAAGAAGAGCATATGGGTATACACATGTGTGTGAGTGGCAAGGCGTACGAGTGGCATCTAAGGGCGGCAAAGAAATGGTAAGCAGAGCGGAGGCGTTTTCGAGACGAGGACATAAAAGATAAGAGTGAGAGGAAAGGTCGAGACAGAGATATGAAAGAAATGAAAATGAAAAAGTACGAGAAGGCAGTGCGCACTATGTCACAAAAGTTGAGATGTTGATCTGAGCGAGCGCCCAGCGTCAAAGCGGTAGACTTCCTAACACTAGTGCCGTAGTGCGATGATGAGAGCAACGAGCAGCGATACTACTTGGAGAGAAGCCTCGATGGGAAATAGGACTGGCCCCACAACAAAAGCAAGCTTGTCTGAGGTACTGGCATCCGCGACCAGGGTGCACATCAGCCTGCATAAAGAGGGTCCAAAGCAGAGGTAGCGCCAGTGGAAGAAATTAACACCTTACAATAGGAGGACGTCGTGTTGGCTTGAAGAGTCGAGGAGTCGGTGTAAGAACTGCTAGCACTGACCACTTTCACTACGCCTCCGGACAGGCTGACTGGAGGGCAAGCTGGCAGTCTAATTTTATAGATGGTCTGACCAGGGTCTGTGCTTATTGGGCCTGCAAATCTAGTGAATTGATAATAGATTTCCCCACACCACAAGGCAGAGATGAGCTCGTGGCGACCGTGCTAATACTTTATGCGTGTAAGAGTGACTAGAATAAAATATATGAGTGAGTGAATGAGCCCCACGTAAGCAGGAGCTGACAATGCCATCGTGGTGCATCGGGATTGGACGCACTGACGGGCATACCATGGATGTTTCCACAAATCAATCACAACATGATGGGAAGCGTGCGTCGTCCTTAAGTTAATGAAAAATTTGAGAACAGTGGACAAAACGCGCCTGATTTTTGACTTGATATTCGTATAAGACAGATTGCCGACCGGAAGAGCATGTGACTCATCTTCTAGGAGATATACGGTGTGATCGCATGACATGGGCTGGAATTCGAAGGCCACGATCCAGCTCAGAAATGACGAAGAGCGGGTGGTTTAGCCCCGTTTGAAAGCTCATTAGATTCAGCCAACTTCGCGTTGTGCCGCGTTCTTGAACAGTTCTGTGTAGGCAAATTAATGTGCGTTTGAAGCCCAAACGCCGGTAGTGAGGTGAATGGCAAGTACGAACAAAGCACAAAGAGCATATCGGGATTCGGATGCGCCGGAAGCTAATATCCGAGGTCAAACCAATTTCCTTGAGGAATGCTTCCTCTTCCACCACATCCTGCTGCACTCACGTTGACTAACATCTAAAATGCATTCAAATGCGTGGCTACATCTCTGTTGTCGTATCCGAAACCATTGCAAGCCCATGCGATTAGTGCCCCAGAGAGACCTCATCAAAAATGACGCAGAGGAATTTCGACACGCACTGCCCACCGCAAGCTGTAAGGCGCACTGGCAGGGAAGCATAGGAAGGTCATATGGCAGCTGAAAATCGATTTGCACCCATGGTTGAAACCATCAGCGATGAAATCCTTTGCACCATGACCGGAAATATTACCTGGTAGACGTTTGGCCACACTTCGAAGTTTATACCAATGCGCTTGGCGTACATTGCAAGCATCAAATATACCACCGCGTCCTCAGGTACAATGTTCTGCCCGCCAATAACGCGTTTTTATTGCCAGTTATCTTCTGGATTTGTTGTCGTTCCGTCCGATCCAGACCTCTGGACTCCAGCCGCGCCAGGACATGTGGATGTTGCTTTCTGTGCCATGTTTGCGAGCCGCAGCGGTGCAAAAATTTCCTAGACGACCGTTAAAGGATGGAGGAGTTCCTCGGTGCTCCCTGGAGTTGATGATACCGGTAAGTAATTACTCCCTTACCGTTCACCCGGTTACCCATCTTTCCGGGACAGAAGGTTATTTCTTGCAAATGGTATTGTCCCGCTACCCCTCTCGTCCGCGTATATGGACCATTTCCAGGCTCGCAGTAGGGTGGCAAAACACCTTTCCGTTGATTTACGGATGCTTGCAAGACTTTGACTTGTGTAGTTTCGAAAACAAGCAGGTCTCTTGGTTAGAGGAGTCAAGAATCCATGGCCCGATCTTGCGAAGTGTTATTGAGGAAATCAAATATTAGTGTAAGTACTCACAAGGAAATGCAATGAGAATATTCGTGTTCGCGATGCTTGTCGTTTGTGTCGATTGCTGGTGAGCCGTCTCTGAAGTCGTGCATTTGCAAGGTGATAAAGTCCACAGCGCACCTGCATCGTGGGCTTGCGAGAAGAATGAACCACTCAATCGTGAATGGATTTCTGAACGCGTCGGTGAAAATGTCCACAGTCGCGTGTAGTGGATAAAGGTAATTTACAGGGGTGTTCCCTGAAAGGAAATTTCTGCAGTGGAAGAAACAACTCGAGTGCGCTTTCAAAGCCACACCCGACCAGCATATAAAATTGTCTCGGTAACCTTCGTCCTCTACCTATTGCACTGACTGCCACTGCGAACGCGTGCACATTTAATCACCTCATCACAAGCACGCGACTTCAGCTTCAACGCCTACAGTCTACCATCTACTTCTTAGATCCACATGACGCAACACACTCCTGATACCTCATCACACAGATCTGAGTCTCCCGAGGCAGCGCAAAACGTGCCAAACGTCGGATTGCATCAGTTTCCTGGGCCACCACTCGCATACATTCCAGGCTTCTACTATTCACTGCCTCACGCAACTCCCGGGGCCACTCTTCAAAACGCGCCCGCGAATGCTTTTACAGGAGCTGCGAACATGCATGCACCATTTGTGAATCATCAAGGAGTTGTGTTCGCAACGGGATTTGCTCCGCCCGTTGTACCTCAAGCAGCGGGCAACAAACGCGCTGCAGGAGTCCTCAACGGTCCCCCCGCCAAGCGTGCTAACACAGGCCCCAGCGCAATTAATGCCGATCCGTTGTTTGTGAGTTGTCTCTTAATTTTGTATGGTCGCTTTCTCAAACCTTGGGACAGGAACCCATCTTAGATCAACACGGACAACCGAATGGGAAGTTCAGGTGCCTCAAAGATGGGATGGTGCTTAAGCCCGACAACTATCAGAAGCACCTCAAGACGACCAAGCATCGAGGCAGCAAATTAGAGAAGTACGCATGCCCTGGGTGTTTGAAAACGTGCGTATCCAAATCTCAACTCAAGCGTGTCTCATAATTAATATCATTGTGATTAGTTACGGGAGACGTGACGCATGCAAACGGCACTACTACGCCAGCGCGTGCGGAAGGTCAATGGCTCAGCTCCCTGAGCCATCATTCTTAGCTGTTCCAGTCGCTGGGAACTCTAACCTTGGCCCGCCTGTGGTTGTACCCACGATGGTATTCACATATTATCATCCGTACACCACGCCTACGCCCCAACACGCGCAGACGGCACTCCCAGCAGTTGGTGCTCCCCAGCCATGAAGAATGCCCGCTTTCGCGGCTCCTGGCGCCGCCCTCTTTCAACCGGCGAATGACACGGTCCCAGAGCCCGCCGAAGACGATGAGGACGACGACGCTGAATCTTGGAAAAATAATGAGATTGAGATGCGGGACGAGGATTAGCCATCTTTGACATCTGCTCATTATTTTCTTGGACTCATTAGCTGCTGTTGTAATTCGTACATTGTCGTGACTGTGAGTAGTAGGTACGACAACGACGTACCTACTACACAGAGAATCTTTCTATTCTCCGTAGCATCACTCTTCATTCGTTCATACGATCTGGATTATCGTTGTTGTTTTTTTAGCCTCATCATCGCGACAACTTGGAAATTCTTTAGTTTACCTTGCAATACACATACTTCTTGCATGCACGCACTGCCAGCGGATGATTTGACGAGGGAATAGTTAGATGAACTGAAACTCCGAGTCCGTTCACTATGCATTGGAAATTCAATACATATCAGACTTTCTTTTGTCATTTCGCACTTGATTCGTACAAAGCTGCAGCGCAAGAAGAAATCCAAACGCAAGCTTGTATATTATAACATCGGGGACGGGTGGATGTACGCCCTGGATCTACTTAATCGGCTCGTGTGCAGCTACATACGATCGTCTGAGAAGATGGCAGTGAAGAGCTTTGAACATGAAGACGCTATTTGGAAAAGGTACTCCATGGAGGTCGAAAGGGTCTAGACTATAAGAAACGAGGAGCGTGGGGCAAGTCAGGCCATCAAAATATTGCAGGGACAGATGCAAAGAGCAGGAATCAAGCGGTCCAAACACAGGTCATCGGATATCGCGCGAGTGCACTACGTCAAACTGCGCTACTGCTTGGCAACACTGACAAGTACAACTATGTAGCCACACTGCAATGGCAATCCCTGCTGTGCGGTACACGGACTCAAGGACGTAGCACACGATCAAGATATGGGAGGAACGCTAACCGGAGGACAGCGCTGAATGTGCACAAACTGATGACGGAAATCGTACGTTGGACTGTTCTCTCATAGGCCTTTCCTAGATTGATAACCTGGTGGTAAAAGTGTTTATTATATTTCTGACGAAAGAGAAAATGAAAATCGGGCGTCAAAGTGACGGAAACCACTGTGGAAAGAGTGAAGGGAAGAAACGTTGGCGATACTTTCCGTTACTCGCAAAGATGTGACAACGTGGTTCACGACACGGTGCGGAAGATATCAGAGTTGTCGAGGAGGCACTGTATACGGGGACCGAATTGGCGCTTGATTATTAGTGTGCGAAAGACTGGCTGGTGCTTCAACTAGGAAAGTCGTGGGCCTTGGATGAGCCGGAGAGGGGGGGCAGGTTTATTCAGCTGCAGCGAGATTTAGTAGAACGTCCAATTGACATGCTGTGCGATGGACAGCCAGGTTCGGAAGATATGAATATATGGAGGTGGGAGGGGCGCCTATATGCACATAATCGTGCTTCGTCCTTGCTGGCATCCTGGTAAGCTGAAACCCCATATGAGCATCACACGTGGATGAACTGATGAACTGACAACTGGCTCAAAGAGACATGTGCGGCGCTCGAATTAATTAGAGTTGACAACCAAACAATATCAGGTTTGATCTCGCGGTGTACGCGGAGACTCACTGAACACAACATACCTACCAACGTGTCTGGCAAAAAAGTTGTTATGGTGTCCAGCTCGACACAGCTCGCTGCAACAGTAAGCAAATCGATTCTGACACCAGTCATGACCTTCGAGGGGTATAAACCATGAAATGTTTCCTTGCCGGATTGTAAAAATCATGAGTACAAACACATCTCATACATTTTCCATGTCCCTGATGGCAAGCAGATGATCAGCAGACCAAGGCGACGAGACGATTTGGCGATGGAACCTGCGGGAGGTTTAAGAGATTGAGGAGGCTCGGGTGGCTCGTGAGTGCGCGCAAGCATTGATATCAAGAGATCGTCGATGAGGTGTCGCTGCTGGTAAAACCCTAGAAGTCAGTGAGCTTGGAACGGGGAACATTGTGAGAACATTTCATGATGGCTTTCGGATCGACTGCATCGATGTCTCCGGGCGGGTCATACAATTGTAAAGTGCGGATATGGAACCAGGAGCGAACTCGTAGCTGGTCCATTCAAATCCGATGCACTTCGATTCTCGGAAGACTGTTGGAAGCTGGGGATATTATCACAATTGGAGAAACTTCATCTGGATATATGATTCCCAGTGGATTGACCATCGGTTTTGTACCCACTAGACAGGGCGACAGTAGAATGCGCGCGTAGGGAGAGCACTCGACTTTACTACGAAAGTGCGTGTTGAATAGTGCTAGTGACTAGTCACGCGTCACGGTGGATAGATTGTTTATGCTTGTTTACGCGTTTTCCATCCGTTTTGTGTTTCTTTGCCTTCTTTGACCGTTTGACGCTTGGACGCGATGATGCTGGATTTGCCGAGGGGACGACTATTGTGTTTTGTGGATTTTGTGGCCAGTCAGGTACCTGGCTGAACAGTCCACCACATGTGGACGGACGACATGGACAATATAAATGTGCAGGCCTTCATTAGGCACGTCACTGCTAAGCCTTCTACAACTCAATGGTGAGCATTCCCTTCTCCCCTCTTTTCACCGCTGACAAG
This sequence comes from Suillus occidentalis, assembly GCA_016628085.1. NCBI lineage: Eukaryota > Fungi > Basidiomycota > Agaricomycetes > Boletales > Suillaceae > Suillus > Suillus occidentalis. The sequence continues at coordinate 20,319 of JABBWB010000277.1, forward strand.
TAGCTCAGCCTAAATCTATCCCACCCCCGCACGTGAGCTTGCACCTTCCTCCTGACTTCTCATCCTTTGGAGACGTTTGCGTCGCGTCGGATGCCACCGATAATACCACCGACCCAAAAGGCGATCACACACTCACTGCTTTCAGCGACGCACCCCTCACCGAAGGACAAAGGCTTGGCTCAGCCAAAACCGAGATTCGTTGCCTTAACCGTTTGCGTTTGAAGGTCAAGCGCCCGCTATCTCCCAGGAATCGGTCTAGTGTTCAGTACAGTCCAAAGGTGCGCATCGTTGTTGCATAAATAGTCGTACTCTTCCTGACGGTTTCCGACAGAGTCCAGCTAAGAGATTCTTTGGCCCATCGGGATCTTCACCAGCTCCGTTTCCTTTATCCCCATCCTTTATCGATGTTCTGAAGAACTCCCTGCGAGCGGGCAAGCGACGCACTATGCAGTGTTCACAGTCAGATATTATCGAAGTAGAGATCCGAGCTTGTGCAGCCGACTCACGAGAGTCCATCCCCAGTAACTCGAGTGCTTCGTGCAGCTACAAACCGGGGCAGTCAGTGATCGTAAAGGATCTTCCTTCTGTTGCTGAAGTGGCAGCCACTGGATGGAGGAGACTGCCTCCTAGATTGCCGATTCCGAAGTGGGATTTCGATGATTGAGCTCCCCTAGCCTGCCTGCTACTTATTAGTTGTATTACAAACATACTGTATCGCTTTATAAACAGATACCCGGCTCCAGAGCGCAGCAAAAGCTTTAGGGGTGAGTGCTATCATCAGTAAGCGGAATACAAGGCGAATCAGACCTATTGTCAGAAACCTCTATGATTATCGTCGGAAAGCTGTATAGTTACTACATTAATATTGTCATGGATAAAGTTGCCGAAGTCCGGTTCAAGGCTGACAGAATTTGTAGACAAAACAAATAAATGCACGTTACGAGTAACGGGCCTCTCTTTGATACTGTACCGTTGTATATGAAGGACCGATACACTGGCACCCGGTAAATTTGTCTCGATCTTTAATGATGGTAGTGTTGTGACACCTCTATCACCAATAAAGATCGAGATGGCAGAATGACAGTCTTACACTCCCGTGGGCACCTGATTGCGTCTGAGTTGCGGCCTGTCTCAAGAGGGAGGGGCTGTGATATAGCAGGGAACTATGTTACGGTCATCGTTGAATCAATTTTCAAGAGAACAAAATGAAGATGCGTACACCTAGAGGATCGCGTGGTTGATCGCGTGAATGGCTGGCAGCAGGACCTGCTGGGGCAGATATGGTTGGTGGTCAACGTCACATGAGTAATTCCATGCTTTCCGTATCCTCACGGGCAACCTGAAGTTCAGAAACAACTAATTGCGAATTAGGACCTTCCTCCGGGACCACGCCAGAAAGCCCGGTCTACCCCAAAGTCGGACGTCGAATGTTGGCCCGAGCCTGCGTGGTGGCCAACCGTTGTTTTCGAGTTCAGGATAAGCAGAGCGGAGTTCCAATATTATTGCCGCTGCTGCACCCACATGTTGTGCATGATCTGCACAAGCATGCACCCATGTCTCGACTTTGTCTTATACACTTCCCGCGCCAGTCTCTATCCCGATACTCATGATTCAACTTAGTTGTCAGAGAGTAGTTCAAATTTAATGTGTTTTGTGGAATTGTTATCAGTATGATGAGGCCTGCGCGAGTATCACATATCATTCATTCGCAGGCCCCGGTGGCCACTGGCCTCAAATGTGTGTGCCATACAACCCTTATTTTGTTGTCCTTGCTAACAGACATCGAAGTTTCATGATGTGGCTCACAACCACCGCGTTGTTAAGTTACCACTTGGACCGTCCCCTTTGACTGGATAATGCTTGATTTACATGCACTGTGGACAACCATTGTCGTTTGTGGCCAATCGCTACATGCACAGGTCAATGCTTGTGGACCGAAAACATAAGCAGTATAAATGTGCAGAGCGTCATTAGGCTCACCACTGCTAACCCGTCTGCACTTCAATGGTGAGCATTCATCTTCTATCCTGTGTTCTCTCAGCTGACGAGTTGTTTAGCCTAAATCTACTACACCCGCGCGCATGAGCCCGCAGCTCGTGCTCTCGTCCTCTGAAGACGATTGTGATGCCACCGATAGTGACATCAACCCCGAAGACGGATATACACTCACTGGTTTCGGTGAACTCTCCCCCAGCCCAGAAGAAACGTTCTGTTTCGCTCCAGACGACATTCGTCGCCGTAATCGACTGCATTTGAAAATGAGGGATAAGAATGCCCAGTACAGCCCACAGGTACGCACGAGTCGCGTCTGCACGGTTAGTTGTACTCTTATTGACAGCTACGCGACAGATTCCGGTTGGGAAATTCTGGAACCCATGGACGTCTTCATTAGCTTCTACACCTCTGACACCTACCGACTTTTTCAATGGATTTAGACACACCTTGCGACGTGCTTATCAGCTTGCGCAAGCAGAAACCGCTGAGGAAGAAACTCCATCTAGTGCAGCTGATTTGGGAGAATCAGCGGCTAGTAACTCGAATGATTCATACGAATCAGGGGAGTCGGTGACCGTAAAGGATATTCCTGAACTTATTAAGGAATGGAGGAAGCTGCCCCTGAGACCTGGAATTCCAAAGTGGGATGTCGATGATTGAGTCGCGCTCGCCACTGAATATTGTAGTTGTATTATGTATCTCAATCCATACCCTGTGCAATCATCCCATGTGTGACAAGTGAATGTTCTTACATAATCGACTGACTTCTCCTCCCCACTCCACGCTGTAAGCCATACCACTCATTCGATACCCATCACTACCAAGAAAATGAGGTCCCCAGGGACGCTCCTACTCCTCCTACTCCTCCCAACATCCCTCGCCTTCAAACCAAATGACTTCAAAACATGCTCCCAGGCCGGTTTCTGTCGCAGAGGACGCGCCCTCTCAGCACGCGCCAAAGAAAACCCATCATCATGGCACTCCCCCTACTCAATTGAACCTCCCGAATTTCTCCCACTTAACCCTCGTCAACCAGGGTTCACCACAAGTGTCCGCTCGTCCATCCACCCTAATGTCAAGTTTGTGCTTGATGTCATGATACACGAGGAGGGCATTGTGCGCGTGCGAATGGACGAAGAGGACGGACTGAGGAAACGATATAACGAAGCTGCTCAGTGGGCGCTCATTGGGGAACCTTTGCTGAGTGAGGATGTTATTTGGAAGATGGATGAGGGAAAAGCCAAGGCCGTTTATGGGCCAAAGAAGGATATGGTGCTGGTCATCGACTTTAACCCTCTCAAGATCACCCTTTTCCGTGGGGGCGTGGAACAGGTCGTATTGAATGGCCGCGGCTTGCTGCACATGGAGCATTTCAGGACTAAGGAGGACTCTAAACCAGCTGAACACATTGAAGGTGAAGGACAATCCGTCCTCCAAGTCAACCCTGCAGCTTGGTTCGAAGGCGACACCCAAGACGCTTTCTGGGACGAAACATTCTCCACATGGACAGACACTAAACCCAAAGGTACGTTTCACACCTACCGTCAACACCGATACTACGACCCCCAACGCCCACAGGCCCCGAATCCCTCTCCCTCGACATAACCTTTCCCAACCACGCCCACGTCTACGGAATCCCCCAACACGCCACGAACCTCTCCCTCCCAAGTACGACAGGCCCCACCGCAAGATACACCGACCCATTCCGCCTCTACAACTCAGACGTCTTCGAATACCTCGCGGACTCGACGACGTCTCTCTACGGCTCGATCCCACTCATGCACGCGCACTCTGCAAAGTCGACGGTGGCCGTTTTCAACGTCCTTGCATCGGAAACATGGATCGATATCGCCCACACGGGAAAAGGCGGTGTAGAAACGCACTGGATATCTGAGTCTGGGATTCTAGACGTGTTCCTCCTCCCAGGCCCAACACCCACCGATGTTTTCGCTCAATACGCACGCCTGACGGGAACAGCACCCCTCCCAGCCCACTGGTCGCTCGGCTATCACCAGTGCCGCTGGAACTACGTCAGTTCAGACGACATACGCGGCGTGCAGGATAGGTTCGACGAGGAGGATATACCAGTGGATGTGTTTTGGTTGGATATCGAGTATGCGGAGGATCACAAGTATTTTATGTGGAATAAGAAGACGTTCCCGGATCCGGTGGATATGACGAAGGATGTGGAGGCTGTTGAGCGGAAGGTCTGTTTTGTTTCTTTGTTCTTTTGGTGCGAATCTTGCGCTCACGCGTGCATGCATACACCAGATGGTAATTATCATTCGACCCTCACTTAAAGCGTTCAAACGACTACCCAGTGTACAAACGCGCATCCGAACTAGGTGTCCTCGTTAAACCCAAGAGCGGCGAAGGCGAATACGAAGGATGGTGTTGGCCCGGCTCTAGCTCATGGATCGACTTTTTCCATCCTGGTTCTTGGGACTTTTGGATTTCGTTGTTCAAGACGAAGACTATCGATGGTCAATGGAGTTGGATAGAGAGTACTAATAATGTTGGTATTTGGAACGATATGAACGAGGTACGTTCTCTTTCATATGTTGCAATAACTTTCTTATTTAATGGCGAAAACAAATGCTAGCCGTCCGTGTTTAACGGACCGGAAATTACGATGCCAAAAGATAACGTCCATTACGGTGGTTGGGAGCATAGAGATGTGCATAACGTTAACGGGATGCTCTTCGTACGTCGCTCATCTTCTCTCCAAGTCTGTCAGTCAAGCGCTCGATACTGATCACTTACAGGCAAACCTCACATTCCAAGCAGCAGCAGCCCGCACAGACCCCCCACGCCGCCCATTCGTCCTCACCCGCGCCTTCTACGCCGGCTCCCAGCGTTTCGGGGCGATGTGGACGGGCGATAATCTTGGTACGTGGGAGCATATGGCTGTGGGGATTCAGATGGTGCTTGCGAACGGGGTTGGGGGGATGCCTTTTGCTGGGTGTAAGTCTTTCCTCATCCTCTCCCTTCATCTCTCATCTCCCCTTGCTCACAGCCGACGTCGGCGGCTTCTTCGGAAACCCCTGAACCAGAAATGCTAGTGCGCTGGTATGTAGTGGGCGCATTCTCGCCCTTCTTCCGCGCACATGCGCATATCGACACGAAGCGCCGAGAACCGTACCTTCTCGAGGAGCCTTACAAGAGTATGGTGAGGGATATATTGCGGTTGAGGTATTCGATGTTGCCTGTCTGGTATACTGCCTTCAGGGAGACGAGTGAGAGCGGGGTTCCCATTCCTTCGGTGCGTTTATTTTGGTAAGAGTGGGTTTGGGCGATGTGATTGATGTGCGGCGCGAATGCGCAGACCCCAATATGTGATGTTCCCCGAGGACGAAGCTGGGTTTGGGATTGATGATCAGTACTTATGTCGGATCGTCGGGGCTGCTCGTTAAGCCTGTGACGCAGAAGGGGGTGAAGGAGGTCTCTGTGTATATTGCTGAGGACCAGGTTCGTTTCTTTCCACCATCTTCCCCATACACCCTGATATTTACACCCAACTACCTAGGTCTACTACGATTATTTCACCAACCACGCCCACCGCCCTAAAGACCGACACATAACCCTCCCCGCAAACCTTGACCAAATCCCCCTCCTCATCCGCGGAGGCTCCATCATCCCCACCCGCGAACGGCCCCGCCGTTCTTCCCCACTGATGAAACACGACCCATTCACGCTCCGCGTCGCGCTTGATACTTTTGGGAATGCGCGCGGTGAGCTGTATCTTGATGACGGCGAGACGTATGGGTATGGAAGGGGGGATGTTGTTTGGCGCGGGTTCGGTGCGGAGAGCACGAAAGGGAAAGGGAAAGGGAAAGGAAAGGAGATTGGGATGGTGCGCATCTCATCCGTTGATCTCGCTACGAGAACAGCAGTGGGTGCATACGACCCCACGAACGAGTTCGCGCGCAGCGTTGGGGATGTGAGAGTTGAGAAGCTGGTTGTTCTTGGGCTTGGGAAGAAGCCCTTGAGCGTTGTTTTGGATGGCGGGAGGGAGCTCGAGTGGGAGTTTACGTCGGAGGGTGGGGTGTTGGTTGTTAAAGATCCTGCGGTGCGCGTTGTTGATGATTGGGCTGTCGTTGTGAAGTTGGAGTGAGAGCAAGACCATCATATTACGAGTAGTATAGATAGTTAGTGCCAATGCCCACTGTGGTCAAAATTCCCCAAGGCTGGTCGCCGAGCGCTACTAAGTACCACAAGTAAAAAATTGAAGGAGTGAGTAGGAAAGCAAGCCAAAAATTCATGTGCGTCAAGGTTTGTGGCATTAAAAACAAGTAAAGCGGAGCCTTGAATGTAAGAGATTCTGTATGAAATTCTGGTGAGATTTAGTAAATAAATGAATAAATCGACTTACACGGACGGCGCTGGGAAAACTTAACAAGTTTTGCAGATAAACAAAGTTCCGAGCGCCAGAAATGATACCTATGTTGATTGTATTTAAAATGTGGGCTTGAGCGACGTCAGCGATCGAGGAAACACGCCACCCGCAATATGATAGACGGGATGCGTCCATCTTGCTCTGATGCGACCAGTATGGTCTCCGACGTGGCCGTGTAGCCAACGACCGCGAATACGAGGTGCCCCCTCAACCGTTCACCTAATTTATGAAACTCGTTCTCATCTTCCGCTTCCATCATGATGGCCTTTTCTAGATCTACGCGTACCTTCCTAATATGGTAATTTATTTGATGTTCAGTCACGACTTCGAGTAACATTTTACTCACCACTACATTCCCTGCATTCGGTTCGAGCGCATGGCCATACTCGGCATTTGTGTTGCGTTCGTCGTGTTTGCTACCATCCAAGGGCTTTTCCTGCCATTCTCTAAGCTAACAACAGACTCCATTCGTTCATCTGTAGCCTTTTCATGTCATTCTGAACATTCCTCCGGCGGCGCCTTCGCCCGTTCAAGTCCGTTCTCTGCTTTCCGGCTTATAGACAGAGAAAGATACTCCCCGGTGGACACTTGGTGTACAAGCTCGTACTATTCCATGCATGGATATAACGATTCTCGGCGAATGATGTACAGGTACGGGTAAAGCCTATAACTACGACCAGATGATATCCTGTGTGCTGCTTTCTTATAACGATGGCAGTATTAATAAATTAAATTTCAACCTAGCTTCGTATTAGGACACTATTGACTTACCTGGAAAAGCAAGGCGGACACGTGCCCTGAGGCGCTTGTGATAACACCCAGGGACTGATCGCTGATCATACGCACCTTTTGACAACAAGTTACAACGAGCACAATCTCTCCACCAAGTCTACTTAGTTCGACCGTGCTTGTTGAACACGATCACCCTCTATAAAATGTCACTGCGCATCAAATGTCTTCGAAAATTTGAAAGTCATGATGAAAAGGTAGATGCAGTCGCAGTTCTCCCCGATGGACGACATATGGTCTCTGGCTCGGCAGATAGGACTCTCAATCTTTGGGACTTGATGACAGGTGTCGTGTTGAAGAAAATGGAGGGGCATTATGACGAGGTGAAGGCGCTGGCGGTATCACGAGATGGGCGACTGATAGCAAGCGGTGATGAGAGCGGAGACTTCATTGCCTGGCAGGGAAAAACCGGAGAATCTCTCACCGAACCCATCAAAGCTCACTCCCAGGCGATCAGCTCACTCGACTTTTCTCCCGATGGCGCAGTATTAGCTACTGCCAGTGCCAGTGCCGTTCCAAAAGATGGCATCAAGCTATGGAGTACAGAAACATGGAAAGTACAAGGAGATCCAATTCACTGTTGGGATATTGATCCACTTGATCTCATATCCATGAAGTCTAGGTATTTGACAACGAAATTCATCCACTGTATTCGGTATTCGCCATCTGGTGAACATCTTGCCATCGCGACAATTGCCGATATCACAATTTATAATCCACGCACAAGGGACTGCATCGCAAAGTTAAAAGGTCACAGAGGATTCAACTTCTCACTCGCGTGGATGCCCGATGGCACACGCCTTCTCTCAGGGGGCAGTTATCACGATCCCAACATTCGGGAGTGGGATGCATCAACCTGGCAGTAGGTTGGTGATTCCTGGAAGGACAATACTTACATGAAGTGTATCCACGCCATTGCCATCAATTCTGCTGGCACCCTTGCTGCTTCTCTGTCTCTGGACAATGGTTATACAATCCGCCTCTGGCGGATCTCGGATTCAAGAACTTCTGATGCGATCTGGAAGGGATGCCCACTGCGATGTATCACCTTCTCCATTGATGGCAAGCGCATTTTAGGCGGAGATGATAAAAGAATCTTGGAGTTCGCCATACAGCTATTGCCCATGAAGAACGCTTTGGTGAAGGATGTTTTTAATAAACATGCATCAGAGGTACTCTGCTCAATTTACTGCTCCTTCGTCTTTAAATCTCATCTTGTGCAAGGATACTTTACCAAAGGGAATTCTAGGCAAAGAGACTCCTCAGGCATGTTCACATCCTTGACTGTGAGATTACCATTCGAGCATACCACAGATTTTCGCTATGACCACCGCAGTCCGCAATGCATTCATATCTGGGGATTTTCACATTGCCGAACAATTACTCACACAGGATATCGAAGCTGATCCCAAAAACTACGCTTCATATGCCAATCGCTCGTTTGTTATGATGAGACTGCTTGACTGGGACCGCGCACTTCATGATGCAACTATGGTAGGATACGCCGATTCATCCCACGAGATATAGGCTAACTGGGATCATGTCTGACATAGTCCGTCAACATTCAGGCCTCCTTCATAGGCTATATATCCAAGGGCATTGCCCTCTGTGGCAAAATGCAAGTCTGGGATGCGATGAAAGTATTTGACCTTGCATTCACTTTTGCGGATGGAGATTCAAAGATGGCTCATCGTCTTTTCTTGATCAAGGCAGGTGTATTTTTTCTTCACGCGCCGCTGCGGTTCACAGTAATTCCAGTCCATTGCAATGTTCAATGCAAATAAGGACGAAGAGGGTGTATTCCCCGTGCAAGAGCTAGCTGCCCGCCCCAATCCCGATCCTCTCGCTTGTCGCATCGTGGAGGTAAGCGTCATGCACTCGATCAAGCCTTAGTAATTCATCGTCTTTGCTGATTGTTCTCTGCTTCATACGTCAGGCGTATATGCGAGTCCAGCTGGGAACCATTGCCATGGATGGCGGTCTTCACAAAGAAGCTGCTGACCACTTCTCTGCGGCTGTTGAAGCTGGCGTTTCATTTGCTACACTGGATATTCATTCCATGCACATCGAATTCGTCCTGGTACGTTGCTATGCCAGCCAACATTCCTTTTGCAAGTGCTCAAATGCGCGCTTGGACAGTTGTTCGGCTGGGACCTCAAGTCTTTGTGGCAAACCGCAAACCAGCAACGGTGCTGTGCGCTACTTCGGACAGGTCAATTTGGATCAGCCTTTGAGGCGTACCGACACATGATGGACAGGAGTGATAAACCCACAAAGGACATCTTTCTTGATTGGATTCCTAGTAAGTTTTGGTGATGTCGCCTGTGCCGCGATGCTCAGTCTTGGATTATTTTCATCAGCTCTTGATAAATTTGAATGAAGTGCACTACACCACTGTCACGAGATATGGCATCATTGTAACACGGTGAACTATGTATCATTATCATCTGCGCAATATTCCCTTTGTACACATGCCCCCTTTGTACTTGTATCACATCTATAACACGAAATCAGAGCACGGATTCAATAAAGGGCACACATCCAGAGTTGCACAACTGAATGAATTGCTTTTGCACTCGAACGTGCAACCATGCAACATTTTATGTAACATGCGACTCAACAACACAATCCACGGTGCAAGCGAATCCGCATCTGAATGGATGGACGTGCCTTGTCCGTCGTTATGTATCCTCACAAACCAGCACGAACGTCATGTACGCAGTCAGCTTTTCAATAAGCCGTTCACCCGGATAACCCTGAGCCTGGATTAGATGCTGGGCATAGAATTAAATACAAAGTGTATGTGATACGCTGTAAACTCGGTCACCGATCTAAACTGTATCTGAAAGCTCCACAATGGATCAAGTGCTACGATCATCATTGACACTAAGGTCTGCAGACGTTGGTTTTAGTAAGTGCGGGAACGGAAGGACCTTGAAGGTGCTCACTCCTCTCGGCACTTTTGCCAGTGTTGTCCATGTGCCATACGGCTCAAATCAAGCTCAGGACCTCCTCTGGGTATCACTAATGCCGTCTGAGGGCTGTAAAATGGGTGTCGAGAAGCGGGTGGCACCCAGAATAACAGCTGATGTTTGGGTCCTACTACCCATCCACTGTCACGATTCAGGAAAAAGGGGGTCGAACTGCGGTCGTCATTGGATGCTCCCTCTGTTAACCCAGAGGTGTTGCGCAGTGCGTGGGTGGAGTTGGACGAGAAGCAAATGAAGTTATCGTTCCAAATGTTCGATGTCACGGTAGTAGTAGTCTCGGTCATACGATGTTCGTCTGAGAATGATAAAGGATCTGACATAGCGTGCAATGGCTGCTTCGCTGATGCATTCCACAGCCGAACAGTGCTATCTTCTGAACCAGTGACGATACGAGTGCCGTCCGGCGAGAACGAGACCGACCAAACTGAATCAGTGTGCCCCCGCAAGGGCTCACCGACTGGCTGCCCCGTCGCAGCATTCCACAGCCGAACAGTGGAATCGCTTGAACCAGTGACGATGCGAGTGCCGTCAGGCGAGAACGAGACCGACCAAACTGAATCAGTGTGCCCCCGCAAGGGCTCACCGGCTGGCTGCCCCGTCGCAGCATCCCACAGCCGAACAGTGGAATCGCTTGAACCAGTGACGATGCGAGTGCCGTCAGGCGAGAACGAGACCAAGTTAACTGAATCAGTGTGCCCCCGCAAGGGCTCACCGACTGGCTGCCCCGTCGCAGCATCCCACAGCCGAACAGTGGAATCGCTTGAACCAGTGACGATGCGAGTGCCGTCAGGCGAGAACGAGACCGACCAAACTGAATCAGTGTGCCCCCACAAGGGCTCACCGACTGGCTGCCCCGTCGCAGCATCCCATAGCCGAACAGTGGAATCGCTTGAACCGGTGACGATGCGAGTGCCGTCAGGCGAGAACGAGACCGACCAAACTGAATCAGTGTGCCCCCGCAAGGGCTCACCGACTGGCTGCCCCGTCGCAACATCCCACAGCCGAGCAGTGGAATCGCTTGAACTAGTGACGATGCGAGTGCCGTCAGGCGAGAACGAGACCGAGTTAACGGAACGAGTGTGCCCCCGCAAGGGCTCACCGACTGGCTGCCCCGTCGCAGCATCCCACAGCCGAGCAGTGGAATCCCTTGAACTAGTGACGATGCGAGTGCCGTCAGGCGAGAACGAGACCGACCAAACTGAATCAGTGTGCCCCCGCAAGGGCTCACCGGCTGGCTGCCCCGTCGCAGCATCCCACAGCCGAACAGTGGAATCGCTTGAACCAGTGACGATGCGAGTGCCGTCAGGCGAGAACGAGACCGAGTTAACTGAATCAGTGTGCCCCCGCAAGGGCTCACCGACTGGCTGCCCCATTGCAGCATCCCACAGCCAAGCAGTAGAATCGCTTGAACCAGTGACGATGCGAGTACCGTCCGGTGAGAATGAAACCGAGGTAACTGCATCAGTATACCCCCGCAAGGGCTCGCCAACTGGCTGACCTGTCGCAGCATCCCAAAGCCAAACAGTCTTATCTTCTGAACCAGTGACGATGCGAGTGCCGCCCGGCGAGAACGAGACCGACGAAACTGAATGAGTGTGCCCACGCAAGGGCTCACCGACTGGCTGTCCCGTCGCAGCATCCCACAGCCGAACAGTGGAATCGCTTGAACCAGTGACAATGCGAGTGCCGTCAGGCGAGAACGAGACCGAGTTAACTGATGAAGTGTGCCCCCGCAAGGGCTCACCGACTGGCTGCCCCGTCGCAGCATCCCACAGCCGAACAGTGGAATCGCTTGAACCAGTGACGATGCGAGTGCCGTCCGGCGAGAACGAGACCGACAAAACTGAATGAGTGTGCCCCAGCAAGGGCTCACCGACTGGCTGCCCCGTCGCAGCATTCCACAGCCGAACAGTCTTATCCCAAGAACCAGTGACGATGCGAGTGCCGTCCGGCGAGAACGAGACCGACTCAACTGATGAAGTGTGCCCCCGCAAGGGCTCACCGACTGGCTGCCCCGTCGCAGCATCCCACAGCCGAACAGTGGAATCCCTTGAACCAGTGACGATGCGAGTGCCATCCGGCGAGAACGCGACCGAGTTGACTGGACCAGTGTGCCCCCTCAGCACGGTCTGAACAGCAGGCCAGTCCATATCACGTCCAGACGCAACACGAAGAATATTCGGAAACCGTGCACCAAGCTCTTTAGATAGCGGAGAGTTGGCGGGCAAGAACGGGAGTGCTGATATATACAGATGTGGTGTGCTGTGTAAAATCATGCCGCCGAAGACTTGGATGAACCTCTGTACATCCATTGCAGTCGACGAGACATCTTTGAATTCGGAATGGCCCTGTGCCCGCACATGAGCGTTTTATCTGGCACTCAATAGCAATGTACTCACCTTCAGCCACTGGGAAATGAGTGGGAGGGCAGGAACTGCACCGCTGAGCGCATTGATCAGGGCCAGCAACTCGAGCCAGAAAAACACCCGCTCATGGTTGAAGAACGACTTCACTTCTTCCGCGAGCTCCTTGTCAAACGCTGTGCTTCGTACGTGTGATGTCCAGAATCGAGAGGAATATGACAGATGTGGAAGAATGGATTGTTGAACTCGTTCTTGCAGCCCGGGATCTTCGCAATTAGGTAGATACGACGACTTTAGATCACAGATATTGAAGCGAAGGCCGTGTTCCATCACTCGAAGTGATGCAAAAGCAAGGTTACGTTGCGCTTTTGACAGGTCGATGAAAAATTCTCTGCTGGATGATTTGTCTGTCAGGAATTCTTGGAAGGTTGCATGAAGGGGTCGGATGGGGATGGATGAATCGATGGTGCCGCTGAGGAGAGGTCCCATGTGTTTTATCACTACGTCTAATTTGTAACGGTCGTGGTTCTCCGGAAAATTCCACCGCATCGCATTTAGCGAACCTGAAGGGAGGGGTTCATTTGTGGCGAGAATTTGTCCCATCACGGAACGAAACTTCGCCAGTGCTTGCTCATAATGGGTATCCTTTGGTATGAGATCTCTTAAGATAAGCCGATACATATCATACAACAAGTTTTTCCTCCCCTTGGGATCGCGGTTCACAACTTCATCAAAGCAACTCGTCGAGGATGAGCCAAAATAGGGTCGCCCAATATATTCGCACGCAAGACGCGCCCACTCGAAAAGTCCATCGGCGTTTTTAGCAAGCGTTGCAAAATGGTCGTCCTGGAAACCGGACAGCCCTTTCAACTCCTCAGATACGAAGGCGCGAATGTCGCCCTCCGCGACCTCTGGTGGAATGCTGTCCATGGACAACCGTAGAATGTGATCAGCGCCTTCAAAACCCTTTTCGATATCGGGACTGGGACGAGAGGTGACGAGAATCCGAAAGTTGGAAGGGAGTTCGTTAATTTGGGGGAGTCCATTGTCCTGAAGTTTGCCGGCAAGTATGCGGAGGAGGTCACTCCGCGTCTCCGCTCCACCGCTCTCGTCCAGTGCTTCGATCAAGATTAATACAGGCCCTACACTCGACGCAGAGAGCTTCTTTAGCGGTTCCATGAGAAGTCCCCGCCACTGCTGGATGATGTCCGGCGATTTCTTGAGCGAGATGTCAACCTTGACTGCATCCGCTAATGCTCGTTTCATCCACGGATCGCGATCAGCAAGATCGCGCGCGATGGTGGAAAAAATCTTTTCATGCCGACGGTCTGCTTCTCTGTGCCGATCGAAACAGAAACATGAACCAAGGCCTCCCGTTTCTTTGAACCAGTTCGCGATCGTGTGGGCAATGGCTGATTTGCCCTTGCCTGCAGGACCGGATAGCCACATTACACGCGGAACAGAATCTCCACTGCTGTTAATCCACTCAATAATTTGAGAGAGAATGTCTGTGCGCGTCCCTTCAAGGCATTGTTTCTCAGTATCTAGTCCCGCGCCATCTGCATAAGTCATACTGCTGAGATCAAGCATTTCTTAAGAAAAGATATGAATACATGTCAAGTCACAATGATGTCCGAACCCTTACCCGTATGGAAGACATGTATGGCTACATCACGAGGAACGTTGTCCCGGGAGTTTTGCAAGAGGCTATCGAATACGTCACTGTACTGTTGGATGGTATCTGCCGTTTCCGAGAAGATGTTCTTCCCGATTCTTTTCCCTGTAAAAATGGTAGAAGCTTGAGACGGTACTGAGCGCAACAGCTTGTGATACTCACAAAAGCTTTTGATCTCTGAATGATATCTGATAAAATGGGCGCATTCACGAGTCTGCTGAGAAATCTTTCCAAGGATAACGGGCGACATTTGGCCAAGCATCTGATCTTGTGTCACGAAGCCGTAAACTTCACATAACTTCTCGAGAAGTTGGAGTACCGCTGCGTCGCGATCTACTTGAGCTAAAATGATCTGCACAGATGAGCAGTGGGAGATAGGAAAATAGAAAAAAAGGCATACTTTTGATGACCAAGACAACACCCCAAGTGCCATTTTTGCATATGGATGTACCTGTGAAACTAGATTAGTTCGGCTCCTATCGTGAGGAAGGTTCATACATCCGAGTCCACGATCCTCCCGATGATATCGGTGAATATCCTAAGGGGTTTGATATATGCGTCTTGAGAATCTTCAGCAGCATCGAGATCTTCAGCATCGAGATCCTCTTGTGCATCTTGGTCAGCAGACATCACAGTTGTTGCAGGCCCAGAAAGTGGATGCATGTGCGTTGCAGCCTCCTGAGCATCCCGAAGTGCCGCTTGGATATCAACATTCATTTCCACACCAGGCGGAACAACCTGAACCTGCGCGACCACCATAACTTAGAAAGAACGCAGAGATTGGAGGGCATTCTCATGGACTCACAGAGGTTTTCACGCCGTCTTTAATGCTGCCCTCAACATTTTCCAGAAGCTGCGCCAATGTCAGTATTTGGAGTGGAGTGGACTAAATGATCTTTGGGAGCTACGTACCGAACTTTCACGTCCTGTGGTTTTGCTAGATTCGGGGATTTCTTGATTGAAATCCCTCGACGAGTTTCCTTTACTCATTGTGAATGGAAGTTGAAGTGAAGTGAGATAAGAGATGGTCCGCCTTAAGGCAATATTTGTTGCAGTGTTGGATGAGCGCTAAGCGATAAGGATTTGAATTCCATCGGACCATGTGACCATGGCCCGAACCGGTGGAGCCGCTGGGGAGGGCAGGAAATAGAATTCAGAGTGGAGGTTGAAAAGAGAGACTGTTCGAGCGAGCAGTGAGTGCAAATATACTATGAATGACGAACCCGACATCATGGCAAACTCAGGCGGAGCTTTCAGCTTGGTCACCATCGGAATGTCCCGACACCAAGCTGAAAGCTCCGCCTGAGCAGTACTAGTGCCCCCACTGAGACTCGCATCGCACTTCCTCGACAACCCCGACACCTTCCTTTCCAAATGCGCTTTCAACCTGCCAGAAACAATGTAGAACCCTCAGCACCTCCAGGTGCACGAAAATGTGTGTAGTGTAGCTTAATGGTATGTCACGTCGTGTCTCCATTAATATTACTCATCCCCAAGCCGCCCGCACTAATTTTGTTTTCTCAATGCATGGTAGAGTGCTGCAACGATTTATTTGCCAAACACACACCCAGGGTACGCCAAATTGTTCGATATGAACCAAAAGCTTAGCGGCCACGGCAACGCTCATGACGATTCGTGCACATTCACGTCCGTGTCCATGATGATTATCATTCATTCATTTATTCAGATAAACGTTGCGCGTGTGCGCGTCCAAACTCCTACTATCACCCAAACATAGGGCTCATGCTAGGCCCATCCTCTGACATGCATACATCCCTCATGCAACGGACGAACCTTCACAATATGCGCGAGAAATTACACGAAAGACGAAAGTTAGAGGACATGACCGCTGACGTGGAACAATCAGAAGCAGCAAACCAGCCTCGCAAACGTAGACGCGGTGGAAGAGAGCGGAAAGACTGAAAAAGCGGGCAAAAATTCAAATCCGTGCGATGGATCTTTCTTTTCAATCAATTTTAACGCCATGCACAGGTGAAAGCCCTCACGATGTGCTTCATCTCGGCTACATGAATCATGTCTATCCACATCGACATTGCTCCAGTGCCAAGGCTACAAGAATCTCCTCGAAAGGCACTTGGCCAGCCAAAGCACAGTGAGCGATCCATCTGTCACAGATCCTGTGTGGTCGGACATTCTCAATTTCGCAGCTAACGACAAGAGCATCTGGGAATCTGCTTGACGACGTGATCCATCAAGGAATATAAGATATGTGTGCAGCGGGAGAAACCAAAAAATGAGGGAAGGAAACGTGCTCGGGGAGATGAATAAGTTGCGAATTCGCAGAAGCCCGGGATACCCACCAGGTCATACACATCATTCATTGTGAAACCCGTCAGAGCCGACTACCTTGAAAGTTCAGCAACCTACATGTATTGTGACGACCGTGACGGCTGAAAAAATTAGCATCTACTCGAAGTCTGCCCTTGGAATATATCTAAAGACCCGTTAAAACTTACAAGATGGCTCAACAGGTCCTTGATCACGAGGTCCGTCTGCGATGTCGTTCTCTAACGACTGGGGTAGTTGTAGAATACTCCTGTTTAATCCAGGCTCCTGTGGGGGAAAAGGATAATGAGACAAAGGAAAGAAAGCGAAGCACATCGTCATTCGCTTGCAATAATTAGCATCATCGAGTTTGACCGAATTCACAAGTCTCGCGACGAAACAAGACTGATAGGGTTTAAGAAGACGCACATTTGTTTCGGGCGCTACGCCTACACAGCAATAAAGCTGTGTATCAAACACAAGGATAATGCATGGGACGCACCATAATAACGGCATGAATGAGACGACTGCCCAACTTCCTCAACTCCAAAGCAGACATCCATTGATTTGTTGAGATTGCACTGGGCTCGCCTGAAAGGAGCTTTCTGTGAGTGATACTCTAAGCTCTTCTGCGAGTTAATACTGAAAAAATGCATACCAACAACTTCATAAAAAGATCTGTTGCACATTCCCGAATTCAGCATCACCGTAGATTTCTCTCGTATACACAGTCAGACTCTGAGCGTCAACCATGTCTTCAGCCACCAGTACAATCGCGCCACGCCAGACAATGCAAGGTCATACTGGCTGGGTAAATGGTGGCATGCACTTGCCTAACGGACGACACATTATGACATGTTCGTCGGACAGCTCACTCCGACTATGGGACCTAGAGAGCGGCGCACAAATAGACGAAGATTGGCGAGACCCGGATGAGAATAACGTAGGATTGCGATCCATGGCGTTGTCTCCAAACGGAAAGATAGTTGCCAGTGGAAGCGATGACGGTAAAGTGAGATTATGGGACGTCGAAACGACAAAGGTCATTTCTAAATGGACCGGACACACGCATGTTGTGTATGCATTGTGCTGGAGTGCCGATGGTGAGCGAGTAGCAAGCGGATCTTGGGATAGGACGGCAAGGGTCTGGGACGTCAAGAGCGGCCAAACTGTCCTGACAATCGAAACCGGTCACAAGTTGGTGTATGCGGTGGTGTACTCACCTGATGGAACAAAGATTGCAACGGGCGGAGATGAGGAGAAGGCTGTGAAAATCTGGGACGCAAACTCGGGCGAGCTTCTCAACACACTCAAACATCGTGTTTGTAGCTTGGCATGGACGTCAGACGGGAAGAAGCTTATTTCTGGATCATACCGCCTGGTTAGGATATTCGACACTGCCACTTGGCAGCAGACTGCCATCCTCCGAGGTCATACCAACTTCGTCTACGCCATCTCCTTGTTCCCAAACAACCGCCTCCTTGCGAGTGCATCAAATGATAAAACAGCACGTCTATGGAATCTCGACACCAACCTCCCAGTTGGACCACCCCTCCCGCACGAACAGGATTTACCCTCCATAGCCCTTTCTCATGATGGAAAGCTGCTACTCACTGTTTGCGAAAACAAAGATGCGTACATATGGGACACCCACACCATCCTAAAAGAAGCTGGCCTTGAAGACCTACTGTCCATTGAATCAGGACAGCACACATCCCGTTCTTCGCTCAGTGACAAGCCGTTTTTGAGAGTACGTTCCATGTTTGTAGTTCTTCTCGTTCATTTTGACAGTAATACTTCAGGCTGATGCTACAAGAGGTCCTGGCCAAATTGGTGATGATGAACGCTCACCAAATTTTTTCAACACTGTGTGTAATCATTATTTCTATCTTGTCGTTCTTGTGTAGACCTCTGTGCTCCAGTCCTCTCCAATGGGTGGTGCACAACCTCGTTCCTCTTTAAATGCAATTATTCCTCGCATTTCCTCGCTCTTCGGCCGCTTTCGACCCGAAAATGTGGTTCCGCAACACTCAAGGCCTTCGGGGTTCCGTCCACTCTTCGATCGCCTCAGGTCATCTATTCACCGCACCCCACCTGAAAATGACATACCAGGTGGCCCTCAGCAACACTCCAGGCCTTTGGGGATCCATTTTAACGCACTCTTCAACCGCCTGACGTCATTAACCCACCGGACCCCACCCGACAATGACGCACCAGACGAACCCCAGCAACCCTCCACTTCTTCGCGGTTAGATCCACGTGCACTAGCATCTCGCCTTTTCTCTCATTTTCCCCGATCTCGACTCGGCACAGACACCGAAGAAGCTGAACCCGATCCCACAACGCCTAGTCCACGTCCAGGTATCAACGACCGGCTGTCTTCACTCTTCCGCTCTCAACCCCACATGGACGAAGAAATGGAACTTCGGGAACGCCCAAATCACCCTCGTGTTGTCGAAGTGGCTGCAGTACGGGACAAGCGGGTATGTTTCTCTTTTGTCCGTTTGCAATCGTTGTGGTTGATTAATTTTTGTTCAGACTTTGGTTGTTGCTCGGGGAAAATTTTTTCAGAGATCATATCAAGCACATCTGCAACAACTCCAATCGCACGGTGAACCCCAGGCATCGTCATCGCGCACTCAGTTTGTTGACGCTTCGATATCCGCGACACCTCATGCTTCAGGTGCAAACACAGCTCCAGCAGCCGCGCAGTCACCACGCATCTCATTGTGTGGTAAAATTGTACTGTTTATCTGTTGCGCATCTTCATAACATGTCAATGGTCATTAATACAGTCAGTGTTGCAGCATCAGGACAACTACTTCGCTTTTACTGTTAGTGATTCTGCACTTGTAAATATTGTGTGGAAGTCTTTCGCACACCCGAGCCAATGATCAAACGCCAACTCGGTCCCCGTATACAGTGCCTTTTCTACAACTCTGATATTTTCAGCATCGTGTTGTGAACCCCGTCGCCACATCTTTGCGAGTAACGGAAAGTATCGCCAACGTTCCTTCCCTTCACTCTTTCCATAGTGGTCTCCGTCACTTTGACGCCCGATTTTCTCTTTCGTCAGAAATATAATAAACTCTTCTACCACCAGGTTATCAATATAGGCACATCCAGCGCTGTCCTCTAGTCAGCATTCCCCCACTGTGATATATGATTCATAATATTTATTGTTGCTCTGGTATACAACGATAGATGCAGCGGACTAATATGAAAAATGTATGCGGCACGACGGCGAATCGAACCGTCACCAAAGATCCACCATATGTTTGTCCAGCTCATTCTCTTTCCAATAATTAGGGTCGTAGAATTCAGCGTCGTCGTCATTATCTTCGGCGCGCTCTAGGACAGTGTCATTCGCTGGTTGAAAGAGGGCGGCGCCAGTTCCCCATGACTCTCCCTGTAATATTTTGAAGGCCTGGTACTCGCGCTGACTTGCCCCACGCTCCTCATGTCTTATTATCTAGATCCTTTCGACCTCTATGGAGTACCTGTTCCAAACACTGTCTTCATGCTCTTCACTGCCATCTCAAGCGATCGTGTGTAGCACGCAAGCCGATTAAATAGATCTAAGGCCTACGTTCACCTTGCCTAAATATTATAATATACAAGCTCGGGTCTGGATTTCTTCTTGCGCTGCAGCTTTGTGCGAATCAAGTGCGAAATGACATGCATTGAATGTCCAATGCGTGGTGAACGGACTCGGAGATTCAGTTCATCTAACTTATTCCCTCGTCAAATCATCCACTCATAGCGCGTGCATGCAAGAAGTGTGTGTATTGCAAGGTAAACTAACGAATCTCCGAGTTGTCGCGATGATGAGGCTAAAAATACAACGATAGTCCAGATCGTATGAACGAATGAAGAGCAATGCCACGGAGAATAAGAAGATTCTCTGTGAGTAGTAGGTACGACGACGACGTACCTACTACTCACAGTCACGATGATGTATGGAAATACTCCTCGAACTCAAACTCGTCCTGGTCCCGTATCTGATCGTCCAGCTCATTCTGTTCCCAATACTTACGGTCGTAAAATTTAGCCTCGTCAGCCTCATCGTCTTCGGCGGGCTTTGCCGTGTCATTCGCCGGTTGAAAGAGGGCGGCGCCAGGAGCCGCGAAAGCGCGCGTTCCCCATGATTGGGCAGCACCAGCTGCTGGGAGTGCCGTCTGCGCGTGCTGGGGCACGGGCATGGCGGACGAAGCTTGATACCCAAAGGCCATCGTGGGTACTACCACAGGCGGGACAAGGTTAGAATTCCCGGCGGCTGGAACAGCCGAGAATGATGGCTCAGGGAGCCCAGCCCTTGACCTTCCGCACGGGCTGAGGAAGTAGTAGTGCCGTTTGCAGGCATCAAGTCTCGCGAATCTAATCACAATGATATTAATTATGAGACGCGCTTGTGTTGAGATTTGGATACGCACATTCTCAAACACACAGGGCATACATACTTCTCTAATTTGACGCCTAGGTGCTTGGCCGTCTCGAGGTGCTTCCGATAGTTGTCGGGTTTAAGCACCGTCCCATCTTTGAGGCACTTGAACGTCCCATTCGGTTGCCCGTGTTGATCTAAGATGGGTGCCTGACCCAAGGTTTGAGAACGCGACCATACAAAATTAAGAGAAAACTCACAAACAACGGGTCGGCATAAATTGCGCGTCTCCCGCGTGGTGCTTGAGGTGCAACGGGCGGAGCAAATCCCGTTGCGAACACGGGTCCTTGATGATTCTGCGTCATGTGGATCTAAGAAGTAGATGGTAGACTGTAGGCGTTGAAGCTGAAGTCGCGTGCTTGTGATGAGGTGATTAAATGTGCACGCGTTCGCAGTGACAGTCAGTGCAATAGGTAGAGGACGAACGTAACCGAGACAAATTTATATGCTGGTCGAGTGTGGTTTTGAAAGCGCACACGAGTTGTTTCTTCCACAGCAGAAACTTCCTTACGGGGTAAATTTCCTTTATCCACTGAACGAAACTGTGGACATTTTGACGGATGCGTCAGAAATCCATTCACGATCGAGTGGTTTATTATTCTCGCAAGCCCACGATGCAGGTGCGCTGTGGACATTATCACCTTGCAAATGCACGACTTCAGAGATGGCTCACCAGCGACCGACACAAACGACAAGCATCGCGAACGGGAATATTATCATTTCATTTCCTTGTGAGTACTTACACTAATATTTGATTTCCTCAATAACACTTCGTAAGATCTGGGTCATGCAGAGCAGACCTTCTTGCTTTGAAAATAACACAAGTCGAAGTCTTGCAACATCGGCATATCGACGCAAAGGTGCTTTGCCACCCTACCGCGAGCCCGGAATTGATCCCTATACGCGGCCACGAGGGCAGCGGGACAATACCATTTGCAAGAAATAACCTTCTGTCCCGGAAGGTAAGGGAGTAATTACTTACCGGTGTCATCGACTCCAGGGAGCACCGAGGAACTCCTCCATCATTTAGCGGTCGTCTAGAAAATTTTCGCACCGCTGCGACTCGCAAACACGGCATAGAAAGCGACATCCACATGTCCTGGCGCGGCCGTTGGAGTCAGAGGTCTGGATCGGATGGAGCGACAACAGAACCAGGAATAACTGGCTATAAAAGAGCGTTATTGGCAGGCAGAGCATTGCACCTGAGGACGCGGTGGTATATTTGATGCCTGCAATGTACACCGAGCGCATTCGTACAAACGTCGACCAGGTAATATTTCCGGTCATGGTGCAAAGGATTTCATTGCTGATGGTTTCAATCATCGACGCACATCGATTTTATGCTGCCATACGACCTTCCTATGCTTCCCTGCCAGTGCGCCTTACAGCTTGCGGTGGGTGCCAAAAATCCTCTGCGTCATTTTTCATGAGGTCTCTCTGGGGCACTACTCGCATGAACTTGCAATGGTTTCGGATATGACAACAGATATGTAGACACGTATTTGAATGCATTTAAGACATTAGTCAACGTGAGTGCAGCAGGATGTAGCAGAAGAAGAAGCATTATTCAAGGTTTGCTGACCCCGGATATTAGCTTCCGCATCCGAATCCCGATATGCTCTTTGTGGCGCTGTGTTCGTACTTGTTCACCGGTTCACCACTAGTGCTACTTGGGCTTTAAATCATATTACTTTGCCTACATAGAACTGTTCAAGAACGCGACCCGACGCGAAGTTGGTTGGATCTTATGAGCTTTCACACGGAACTAAACCAACCGCTCCTCGTCAATTCTGAGCTGGCCTTCAAATTCCAGCCCATGTCATGCGATCATACCGCATATCTCCTCGAAGATGAGTCTCATGCTTTGAATTTCCTTCCGGCCGGCATATGAGTGGTCGAGTCGAAAATTAGGCGCGTTATGTCTACTTCTCTCATTTTTTCGTTATCTTAAGGACGACGCACACTTCCCATCCTATTGTGATTGATTTGCGGAAATGTCCATGGTATACCCGTCAGTGCCTCTAATCCCGATGCACAACGACGGCATGGTCAGCTCCCGCTTACGTGGGGCTCGTTCACTGACTCACATAAGTCACTCTTACATGCATAAAGGAGCAGCACAGTCGCCACGACCTCATCTCTGCCTTGCGTGGTGTGGGGAAATCTATTATCAATTCACTCAATCATTTACAGGCCCAATAAGCACGACCCTAGTTGGACATATACAGAATCAGACTGCCAGCTTGCCCTCTACTGCCAGTTCCGCATTGACCCATTCGCAGTCCTTCCCCCGTGAGGTATCACCTCGAGTCCTTGTATGTCTCAATGCTACCTCTTTGTCGCGCTGCCCAGGTGAGCAAGCACTGGAAAAGCGTAGCCGATAACGATCATACTTCTGGCTAGCTTGTTTCCATCACTCCCGACGTCTTGCCGTTCACATGGCCTCGGAGCGATGTATATTCAGATCAATCATAGATTGAGCTTAATTGTAGTCGAAGGCAATGTTCCGTCTGGACGCTACGCGGGCACGCAGACGATGTCTGAGTCATGAAGATCTTGCAGCATCCCTCTTTCCCAATCCTCATCACGGGCTCGTACGACCGTGCTGTGCATGTGCAGTCCTGTACCTCTTTTCATACTTGTTGGTTCACCCTCCCATTCCACATGAGGCACCTACCTACCTATACTATCTCCATCGTCATAGTTTCCGACACCGTCCGATATGATTGTTGGAGCACTCTTGCAAGACCCTCCTGCATTATATTCAGCTAACTACTGCCACAGACTCGTACTACCATACCTCAAGGCTGAACGTACTGCTGTCCTCCGTCCCGTCCTCTCGTACCTCACTCGCATCCTCACCACATCACGCGGGCAGAGCTAGGCGGACTTTGAATTAGCCACATCTTTGGGAGGAGTCTGGAATGCTAGTAGAATTTGGAGACACACAACTCAAAAGATGCGATGTGGTGCGAGTCTTGCAAGGATCGTGTTAGAAGGTGCTGGCGCCTGAAAGATCTATTGAACATCTTGGTATCACACTCCGAGTCTGGATAGGACACAGATGCTGAGCCGGGCGGGTACTTGGAACTGTCCTCAATTAATCATGTATGTATGTAACATGGACAGAAAACCCAATGCAAGTATGTATGTGTATGCTAAAGAGATCGCGCATGCGATGGGGGAATCAAAGTAAAACTGGAAAGACTCGTCAATGCGCATGCGTATGTACTACTACATAAGATGATGCAGAGTGAAGTGGAGAATGATGTATTGAACATCTAAGCATAACCAGAAACGAAATCACCTCGAAACTGTAGATTCAATTCGATATCAAATGCCAAAGAGGGGGAAAGCAACCGTCCGCCAAAGCCCAACACACAGAGAAACTCAATCCAGGGGCACCAAAAAACTCGCCAGCGCCCAGCCCACTTCTCCCCTAGCTTTCACATCTCTGCCTCCGCCCTCCCCGTCAATAAGCTCTCGAACTAGCAACAAACAATCCTCCCCGTCATCCACATATAACGGCAAATCCGGATGCGTGCTGGGGTGCCCATACTCCCTGAGCACATCAAACGTATCTCCAGATCGCAACTCAAAGAACGGTAAACCTCTATAAGATACTCCAACGGGTGGAATACACATGTGTATCGCAGTGCATTGGTAAAGTGCGCGCAACGCTTGCAAGTCCGTGGTGCGTTGAGTGGGGGTATGCGGTGAGTGGGTTCGGATCGGCGTAGTTGGCATTTGGTATGCAGGCAGCGCACTGTCTGTGGTATAATAACTTGGTGCTAGTGAACTCGGAGCCCCGAGGCTCTTGACAGAACTCGATCTTGTCCTGTGGTGTGATGGCCGGAATGTATCTGTAATCTTGCTCTTGAGGCTCGGTCGTCTGTGCGAGCCACGCCCCCGGTCTCTGTCGTTGTCTTCTTGCGCCTCGTCGAACGTGGCAAACGACGACGGGCTTGGAGGGGCATCGAGTCCAAAGGGTATGCTGCTGAGCATGGGACCAGGCAGACTCTTCATTCGTGTGGGCTTGAGACGCGGCGGAGAGACGCCACTGCGAGACTGTAATTGCGGCTGTGGGGCAGAAGGCATAGGTGGTACATCTTCCATCCCCCTCCCAGCAGGACCAGAGTTATTCTTGTATGACTTGCCCGACTTTCCAGAACGCAATGACTCGTCGGAGGGTTTGCGAAGAATAGGACCGGTTGGGATATTGTTCGTACTTCCACTGCGCCGTCGACCAGTATTATCGTGAGAGTTGGGGTTCGAGTGTGGCGTGCGCGACGCTGCGTTGAATGAGGAAGACGAAGACTGTGAGGTGCGGTGGTCATAGGAGTTCTGAGAACCGCGGGGCTCGTAAGAACTCGGGGAGTGACGGGGATCGTAGGAATTCTGTGAGTTGCGAGGGTCATGCAATCGGTAGAGTGCGTCGTATGATCCAGAACCAGACGAATGACGCGCATCGTACTCCTTCTCCCGCGCATACTTCGTTTCATCTCTCCTAGACCGACTCTCATATGACTCCTTGGGCGCGGATCGGGCATCATATGACCCCTGGTGCTGATGCTGATGCTGTCTTGTTGGGCGCGTAGGTGACACCTGCGGATCATGAGAGCCAAGCACGGCAGCAAGATTTGCTGACTTTGTGCCTTGCTGTGGTGGTGAAGTACGATGTTGCACATGCTGCGGTATTTGGTACTGTTGAACCACAGGGCGTAACCGCTCCATCTTCTTAGGCGGATTGACAACCGCTAACGATCCAAGCACACCCAACACATCACCCCATCGCTCGCGCCAGACACGAATCGTCTCGCCTCCACCCGCTGGTCGGTCCGCATGCTCCATACTGTCTCTTGTTGCTCCCGCACCTTCAGCCCCTAGGCCCTCCCCCTCTACCCGCAGCGCATCCCACAACTCCCCCCACCGCTCCCTTACAACTCTCCAGAATGCTTCCATCCCTTGGGCTAAATCCAGTACCACCCCATCAATCCCACGCTCCAGCAGCTTTACATACACCGGCAACTCCAGCGCAAGCTGCCCTCGCAACGCGACGTAGCTCTGGCTTGCTTGCAGCAATGCCTCTGGCGGGCGGTGCTTGCGCGTCATTGGGAGGTGCAGAAGGTGCATATGCAGCGGTTGCAGAGTGTGCAGTGCACTAAGAAGTTTGAGTGGTGCAACCGATGTTCCTTTGAGGGATTGGAGAGAAGTGAGAATGTGTGTGTGGAGTTCGTGCTCGAGTTCTTGTACGAGGTCGACTAGTCCGGTACAGAGCGACAGGAATGCGTCGAAGGCTTCACTTTGGCCAGTCCCTGAGGCGTCTTGTGAAGGGGAACTGGGATTCGCGCTGGAATTGTTCGGGGAGAGTTCAGGGCTGACGGTTACACCAATAACGCCCGCAAATGCCCATCCCCACTTGACAAGTGCCCCGAACAGAGTATGGAGAGTCCGGGCATAGCTCAGTGCGTCCCGAGCGAGATGGGAGAGGGTGGTGATGTGAGACTTAAGCCTACTTTCGAGGGCTACAAGAAGGGCAGCTTCAGCGTTTTCGGGGTCAGGTTCTATGTCTGACATGTGGAAGGAGCCTTTCTGTTTTGGAGGTGACTTGGCAGATGAGGCAATGGGCTTCGGAGTGCGCAGAGAACGCATGCGCGAGACGGAGGCGTTTACAACGCCCACCTTGGGGATCCCGATGGATCCTACACCGCCTGTTCCAGGGCCATCTTTGGAGTGTCCAGACCCGAGAACCTCTCTGACGACTTCTACCCGCCTTCGTCCCTCATTTACAGCACGAGCTACTTCTTCCACCTTCTGCTTCGCCTCTCTTAGTTTATCGAGCCCTTCATTCCCCTCCCTCAGTTTCCCAAAGGCCTCGCCTATGCTCTCTGAAGCTACGACAACGAGCGGCTCCGGAGTAGCACTGATCACAGCACCCAATAACAAGCCGTACTTCAACAACCTCTGAACCGGCTTGATTAACAGACTCGGAAGGTCCCAAGCATGCGTGTGCGCTTCGACGAGTTCTTTGCTCTCCTTGAGCCACCGCGAGAATTGAGGCGTGAGCTGCGGTGGCGTGCTGAGGGCATCGAGGTGCGCGAGTGCGCGAGGGTGTGCGGTGATATAAGTCGTGTATGGGGGCGCAAAGAGGGGTACCTGGTTAAGCATCAATGTGAATATGCACCTAATCTCGAGAGGGACTGAACTCACCACCTCGAGGAAAACTTCGCCCACCCCCTTGCCTCCTTCTTCGATCGCCGTCTCGAGCTTTGACACGAGCATGTCAGAAAGAACAGCGAGTTCAGAAATGTTGCGAAAGATGATACGTGTGTCGGCAATAGACAGTGGGGGCTCGCCCACTGGGCGTGAATGCTGTGTTGGAGCCTTGGAATCAGTCAGAGGAGCAACTAAACTGGCAATAAGTAAGCTGAACAACCACAGAGAGTTATCAAAGGACCTGTTTGTGTGAATGTAGGTACATTCAATTGGATAGAAGGTACATTCAATTGTATCGTCGGTGGGCAAAGGCCCGATACGGATATGTCGGATGTGGAGATGGTACTGACTGTGCGTGAAGACGAGGAAGAACATGTACCTAAGCTCGACTTGGTGGATTCGGAACTTGAGCTAGACCCAGGGTTGGAAATTTCGGAACCCGAGACTGGGCGTGTACAGAAACCAAATGGCGGGGGTTGACCTAGGGTGGATTAGAATGATTTTCAAAGGAATCAAAAGCAGGAGGATTCACCAGAAGCCAACCTCATGTACACATCCCTGATGAGCGCCAAATCGCTTGCATAGGCACGTTCAGAGGTCAGAAGTTCTTGCAGAGCATGTTGGCGTTTTGTGATGGCTGGTGCGGGCGTAAGGGGGACTATGGTCAGATCCTCCTCTGAGCGTTGTTGTCCTGACATTGCACTCCGATCCTCTGACAGCCCAAGACGGTTATCAGTTCGTGGTCTTGATTTTGTGGGTAGGGAGAGGGGTAAAGTGGAAGGAGGGAGGGGGAGCTCCTTGTCTTTGGGGAAACGAGTAGATTGTATAAGAGTATGAGCCGATTCCATGGTAGGAGTATGGCCGGCGTTAGCTGTATCAGCACCGACGGAATCGGTATAAGCAGCGACGGGTCCGGTATAGCTGGTGTATAGGGCAGTAGGGAGGGTATCACCAACGGGGTGCTCTGTTTCCCTTTCTCTATCGAATTCGTCCTCGAATTCGTCAACGACTCCAAGAACGGAGTGGAGATCGGGCGTGGAGCCGAGAGCCTCTAGAAGTTGTGATAGAGATGAAAAGCTATGGGTACGGAGGACGGGAACCATCTCTGGCTCTGGCGCTAATTGAAGCATGGGCAACATCTTTGGCAGTTGTTGACGCGTGGCAGGAGGCGCTGTGATATGATGTGACGATCCAAGGGTCAATCCAATCGTTGGTTCTAGCTGTGATTGCTGTAGATCTAGACCTTTGCTCTCTCTTGATCGTCGTCTAGCTTCTTCCACTATCATAGAACGATTGCGACCAGGTCGAAGCGCTGATCTTGGTGGCAGCACAGGCAGCGTAGTGGTACTGGACTCCTCTAGACGGTGTGTTTGTAGTTGGCCTTGGGTCGATGGTTGTTGTGGATGCTGGTTATTAATGTAACCGTGCCCGTTGCGTCCGCTAGCCTCGAGGCTCCCAAAATCTAAATGCTCCGCGTCTGAACTTGCAATGTCCGTCAT
Organism: Suillus occidentalis; assembly: GCA_016628085.1. Lineage (NCBI taxonomy): Eukaryota > Fungi > Basidiomycota > Agaricomycetes > Boletales > Suillaceae > Suillus > Suillus occidentalis. Next base: position 48,969 of record JABBWB010000277.1, read on the forward strand.
TCTAATTTAGTCGCCAGCCGGCCTTGAGGCAGTCGGAGATCCGTTCAAGTTGTTTATTACTTCGCCACGCTAAGTATAAGGCTGGGTTGCCTGGTAGCACTCTCGTGTTCGCAACCTGTTCACTGCACTTATGCCATCAACGTTAGTATCGAGCTCCACGCTGACCATGGAAGGCGCTCGGGCGCTTAACTTGCCTATCTCAGCCTGCCTTCTTCGTGAGCGTGGTTCCCTTGCCGATTATTCACTGTCTTCGTGCCAGAATGTGGTTAAAGAGAAACTTGATACAGTCAGTGATCTCAAATTCCCCCCCGCTCCCCGGGCCTTTACTCTATTGCCAGCTCACCATTTGAAACCAGGCTTCGCTACGAGCCAAATTTGCCAGACTCCGTGAGTTGTAATCGGCGAACGTCCAACATGTGGATCCATTCAACAGCGCGTGATGACTCGTTTATCAAGTTTCAAACTCCGGTTACGCGTGCGTGCAGGCGGGCCCAGGCAGGCCGTCCTACGTCGTTTTGACACCGCCTGGGTACTACTATGTGCAGGGTCGTTCGCACATGAGATAACATGGAGAGGGCCAGCCTGCCTTTGCCTGCTTCTTCCAAGCCTACCGTGGCAATGTGTTCAATTTCGAAACTCACTTGCATCGATCGCGCACGCAGTTGCCGTGGGCTTATGATAGGTATGTGCCTCGTTGTGGGGGTTGTTTAACTGATGCGTTGTGAGTATATGTATGATAGGTGAAGCTTTGAAGACCGGGACTGCATCCATTCATGATCACATTCCCTGTGACATTATCAAAGTACGTAGACGTGAATATCTGAATACATGTGCCGTACCCTGGTTCGAGTCGAGCAAGGGTACAGCATTCTAACTTACTGCTCTCTGAACCACTTCCTTGTCCTTCTTCAAAGTTCACTGTTGCCAGCGATGAGGTTATGAGACCGAGTGAATGTCAATCTAGGAACGAGCTGTATAGGCCTGTATGAAATTCACATCACAGGGTCATCTGTGTCCTGCCATGCTTTCTCGAGGTTTCCATCTATGTGAGTGACGAGGAAGATAATGCGGAATGGCATACTGTTCGAGCTCGACTCTTGAGGTCCTCCGAGTGTGGAACATCACCAGCGGAGCCACTTTGTTATGCTACTACTTGACCAAGCAGCTCCAAATCGCATTGTTGGGTTGCGATTCGGAGTGCGCGTTTGAAATAATCTGTTACGAATAGGAGGTAGGAGCCATGGCGTACCTGTCACCACGGGCATCACGTTCACTTCAGTTTCACGAGCCAATTTTGGTGTGACTGCATGAAGTAGTTGCATCGTTTGGTTGTAAGTCATTCGCCTACCCACATCCATGAGTATCACCTTTACTCCGAGTTGATGAACCGTTTTCTTGTTGTAAAATCGCATCAGTCGTAGCATAAAAAATATTTGTCGCACAGGCAACTTGAAGGCCTGTTTTGAGTTGCATATGGAGACTGGCTAAATTCAATGGGAGGCATTATACAAGTTTCTAGTAGAGGTGTGCGTATCTCCAGCCCGGCAGCACACTGCAAGGCCGTTCATCGAGCTCACATACCCTGCGTGATCCGGGCTTAAGTGTCCAGTATACGTCGAGATAGCTCTTGTCAGCACTTGATTCATCTAGGATGTTGAAACCACTGCTAGAAGAACCTGCACCTGCACGTTGAACTGCGCGAGCACGAGGAGCCCATGCGTCAGCGGCGTGTTCTCACCGAGTAAAAATTCCTACCTTACACTCAAAACCCCTAGTCCCGCCTCAAGCACCACGCTCCTAGTGTACAATTCCAGGTGTGAACAATAGAACTTTATTCTCTACGAAAATCCGCGGACCCCTCAACGATTGCGCACAAAAGCTGCGAGTGTCCTGTCCTTCGATTCGGCGATAACCGTCCACGCGCCAAGAATACAAAGTAAAATTCCAGGCAGAAGTAAGAGATTTGTTGTCTAAAAGTTCCGGGGATCTTGGACTATTGCGCAGAAGACGCTGTTACCGAATGTTCTGTCTTCTGATTCGAGGGTAATGGGCGCCCGCTAGAGCCCAGGACAGCCGAATACAAGGCTGGATATCATGGGCAAAGCAACTTGGTGACAAGTTTGACGTTATAAATGCCGTATTACTTGTCAGAACGATTGCGGGCCCACGTCCATGAGGAATAGCGCAATTTATCACGATGTCGATGCACGCCAGCCCACGGAAGCCAGTTGTCGGATACATATAATCAATAAGGGGAGCATCGAACAGAGTGAGTCACGCACTTTGAAGTCACAAAATTTGTCAGGCAAACGCCAGACCTTCGGGTTGTCAAATGGTAAGAAGTGGTTCCCACCTAAACAGAAGGGTGGAAAGTCCAAATCAGCGTCCAAAGACATGGGGGCTGGGCGCCATGCGTTTAAGGCCATCCGCGGAATTTTTTGTGATGCGCAGGCTTGCGATTTTTTTTTCGTTGACGCAAGTGGTCAACCAATGTAAAATCGAACTTTCCCCGAGGCTAATCAGGGAGAAAAAAGGTTCCGGGGTTCCACAAACGCCTGATAATTAAGTCGCCAACTCCCCGTTGCAAACCTTGATATTTTTTATGCGACAGGAGCGTCACTCGATAAATGAATCCAAATTCATTGAGTGGACCATGTGTGTCACTGGTAGGCTCCCAGGATATTGAACGTCAGAACGATACAAGGATTTCTATGTCCGTTCCAATTACCACATGAGAAGCGGTTGTCCCCTAACTAAACCCATCAAAGCTTACCTGGCAGAGCGTTTCACCCAAAAATGTCTACCAATCCCTCGGATGCCACATAAGATGTCGCATCCTGCGAAGCTCAGAACCATACACACGAACATACAACATATCACGACAAGGCAGCCACATGTGATGCTGTGCTACTGCCTTCTCGTGCTAGCCTTCCGAACTGTCTTGATTAGCGGAACAACCCGGCCATGGTGTTAGATGCAATCCCCAAGATGAAAATACGAAAGGCACCTTTGAGAATCGAAGCCAAGAGAGGTGGTTGTGCACTTTCTTATATCAAATCGTCAGCCGTGGAGCGCAGAAAGTGATCTAGAACAGGGGTACAACAAAGACAACAGTCAGTAATACTCCAAATGTCCAAAATCAATACTACGCGAGAAATCCGGCGGCCGACTGCATTAGGGCTGCTCAATTCTCGGGCTCAAATCGCAGCCCAATTGAGTTCATCTGCCACCGAATATCGTCGCGTAACGCTCGGCAGGCACCCGGCCTCCGCCCCACTGATCATCAAGAATCGTTCGGTGTAGAAGAAAACCACCACTAGCCTATAAGTTTTGATTGAATAGCGGGAACGTGAATCGACAAATATATTCAGCTCATACCGTATTAGCTGCCTCCCATAAACTGAGCCCTTGAGATCAATCACACATGCTCCGCGGCGCCTTTATGGGTGCTTTGAGATGTGCAGAAGTTTCGGGTGATAATGACAAACTTCTAACCTTGTCGCTTCGGTCATGCTACGGTGTTATTTGTTAGTAGTCAATGCCGAGACAAAAAGGGAATACCGACGGGAGCGGCACCTCACGTAGAAGGATAAAGTGCCGTAGGCATCGCTGAAATAGTAACAGCATCCCGACGTGTGCAACCCTGATGGTGGTTCTGTTGGCGCCACATTCATATATCTCGAATCAAATCGGCCGTTCCCGGTACCCACCGACTCGAAGAGTTGAAACTGTACAAGTGAGAGAATGAGTTGGGTTTTTCCAGGTGAATGACAGTTCATGTGTATTCTGTGGATACTTGACATGCTGAAGGCGCGACAACATTTCCGGGACATCAGGAAAAACCTCCCGGAGGAAAAAACACATAATTTTGATAAAACGATGTAATTCAGAGAATTCTATGTAATTACAAGTATTAAGATAAAACCAGCTGAAAGACGATAAAGCACAATGAGATTCTCGATAATCATTTGAATAAAGAAAAAGTATATCTATCTATGTATGAGTTCAACCAAAAAGTATTACAATGATCGAGAACCGTATCACTCGTCCACTCTCGTGGGACAACAGCTCCAAAATTCGGCATCAGATGGACACTACGCACAATATTGGCCAATGGCACGATACTTGCTACTTTTTCACCACCGCACAATGATCGCGAGAGCTTGTAAAGTCCGTGATGTCGATCGGGAGCCGAAGTGAATGGTTCAAACCATTCGATGTAAGCGAAGTGAGTGGGAACCTTGACTGTTGGCGAAAACAGGAGTGGAACTGATTTTGAGGGTAACGAGAAAATGACTCGCACTTGCCCAACGCGGACTCCTAGATTCAGACGACTGTGAGTGACTCCATCCTTAGCAAATAGTGGTGGTGAAACGTACCTTCTATACTAACAACATCTGGATTCCCAGAAATACTCACCAGAGCAGTATCTGAACGGCGAGGCCGCAGACTCGACCCTGAATTGCATTGTGGTCTGGCATGTACAGAGTCCAATGTGGCTGTTGCATCACCGTGACCACGAGCGTCTACTGAGAGCCACTTTACCCTGTGAAAAATGGGGAGAGTTCGGAATGGGAAATGGACATCCTGCGCTAACACATCCAGTGTTTGACTATGGAGGGGGATAGGATCATTGGCATGATTGAGTTGTGTGATATAGTGTGCAAGCGCTTCACGGAAATAGGTAGCACCATAATCTTCGATGAGCTTGTCTATACTGACGGCCTTTGCAGTAGGGTGCTTTGAAACTGATTGAAGCCGACGAAAAGTCATATCGGGGGGGCACAAATGGTAAGGCATAGTCTCTTCGGCACCAGCACATCGCCAGTTGATATACTTGTCATGGCGTATAATCTTCTCCTTGCGCTCGAGCCACCGCGTCATCTGCACAAATTCATCTTTGTGATTTGTAGCGCGGTAAGCGTCCTTCGCGAAATCGATGTGAAGTCGTTCGGTATACTCAGTATTATAGTTGTCCGTCGTACCAAACATCATAATCATGGCAGAATAGTGGCGAGCGGCATGCAGTTTAGGTAAATTGAAATTAGAACGGATACCGAGGTCAACGAAGATATCCTTATTCTTGTGGAAAAGGTCGAGTGCGTCATCCAGGAGCTGTAGTGACTCCAAGCTATGACATGGATATTGAGCAAGATAGAGGAAGTCCAGTAGGCCTTGCACTGCTCGTAGAAGATGGCCCACATTTAGATTGTTGGGCAAACGGATGCCGATGACGATGCCAAGGAGAAAACGGCAGATTTGAGCGTGTTCAGTTCCGCTTATACGCGACAAGCAGGTGATACCCTTGCTGAACAAATGTATATGGTGATTGGGAGGAAGACGGCAACACCGAGCGTCAATTTCAGCTCCTCCGCACGCGGCTGATAACCAACCTAAGAGATGCTTTATCAAGCCTTGATATAATTGATGTAACACGTCTGGTGTGATTGCACGGAATATATTGGTGAATGGGAGATCTTCCCAGAAAGGATGGACAATGGGCTTGATGCCTGCTGCCGCGCAAGCACGTACAAATGATAGATTCCCTTCATCAAGGGCAGCGAGGGCATCTAGCACCTTGGTTAGATTCCGTAGATGAAAAGGAGCTGTGTTGCTACCTGTGTTGTCCGCATCCACATCGCATTTTGGACACTCTCCGAACTTGATCCCAGTCACAAGAAGCTGTTCTGGGTAGTCACCCACAAAGCTGGCAAATAATGGGTGGCAACAGTGGAGGGCACCATCCCCACTAGCCATACGAAGTCCATCTACTCCTATGGACTTCAGCGGAGTGAGAACACGACTGCAAGCATGTGTGATAAAGGTTTGCCAAAGTCCGGCGGCAGTGAAGCTTTGTTGGTGATATGCTGAAGGCGTGTACAAGGTAAATAAGCTAGAAGTATATGTGCCCCACGTGAAGGCTTGCATCGTATTTCCTTCGGGATGTTGCCAATGGTGAGATACACAGGATAGACAGACTTGTTGCGGAACAATGTGACTTGTGTTTTGTTGGACGAGATAATGATGGGAATGATGGTGCCGCCTGGATTGTCCTTGTCAAGTTTTTTCTAAAGTATTGTAAGTATCATATCTCATACAGACATAATCTGTCATTCATACCTGTGTATCCCACCACCATTTGCCGGTGTGCATATCATGAAAGAGACGAATCGTCTCGTCTTCATCAGAATAATGCTGCTCAGGTGCAAATGCTAGATATTTGGCGATGTCCGGATCACCATACAACGACTTGACACATTCAATGACATTGCGATAATAGATGTCAAACGCTTCTCCAGCGACCACGATCTGCTCGCATTTGAACTTAGGACGGCCAGTCGGAAGCCCATGGTCGACAATAGCATTCAGCTCATTCGCATTCTTGAACGAGAGTGATAAGCGTTCACTGATCTGAGAATCAAAATCATTAGTTAATACAACGACTTTCAGAACAAATAGTATCCAACTCACCCCCTCGATTGCAAGCAAATCTGACAATGCCGTCGAACTCAGACCATGAAGCTTGGCCCATCTGGCGACCTCCCATTCCATCTTGGATGCAAAAGGGTGATACACATTCTCCTCCTCATTGGCCAGATGCGCCTCATATTCTGTGTTTGCAGCACAACCGCGTGTTATTTGCTGACCAGCACGCAGATCTGGGTAGGGCACCACCACGCAACCATGCTGCCCTTGCACACGTGCTTGAATATCCTGGTGAGCATGGCATTGATCTTCCCAGCCAGCTTCATCTTCATCGGCCAAATCCTCAATGGCATCCATGGTCGTGTCCTCGACTCGATCTTCAATGGGAGGCTCCCATTCAGGTTCAAAATTCCACCCCTCATCATCATCCTCAGCCTCGTACCCAGGCTCGTTAACCTCATACCCAGGCTCATCAACCTCGTACCCAGGCTCGTCAGGCTCATCTTGTTGATCCCTGGTATGTACTTGGGAGCGCAACTGATGGTACAGTGCTCGACAATGTGGGTTGCGGCTCTTGGCCAGATGTTGACTGAGACCAGTTACCGTGAAGTTGTCACGGGAACAAGCAGGGCATTGAGTGGACATAGCTATGTTGCTGCGATCTTGGAGATAAGGGCCTGAGTGTGGGTGTGTCAACAGAACTAGAGTAGAGGAGGTGGGATCAGCCTCCAATGAACAATACAACCTTGTAAGACAATATACCTTGGAGTGCGCGATGATCGTCTGGAAGGTAAGGCAAAAATTTCCAGGGAGCGAAACTTCTGGGGAGTGAGACCATAATGACAGCACCATGAGGACATCCCACTAACCTAATCAAGGGGGGTTCAGGTAATCCAGGGCCTGTACAACCAGCTGGTGGCTGTGACGCGGTTGTTGATTCCAGCACTGGTCAACTGTGACGCAGTTGACGCAGTGACCGGTTTGTTGATTCCAGTGATGGTTGGCCGTGACGCAGTTTGACATGGTTGTTGATTCCAGTGCTGGTCGGCCATGATGTGGTTGTTGATTCCAGTGAGCGAAAACTTCTGGGAGTGAGACATAATGACAGCACCATAAGGACATCCCACTAACCTAATCAAGGGGGGTTCAGGTAATCCCAGGGCCTGTACAACCAGCTGTTGGCTGTGACGCGGTTGTTGATTCCAGCACTGATAAGCCATGACACGGTTGTTGATTCCAGCGCTGGTCAGCTGTGACGCGGTGACACAGTTGTTGTTCCAGTGCTGGTCAGCTGTGACACAGTTGACACGGTTATTGATTCCAGCGCTGATAAGCGCCAGACAATCCTGGCCGTCCTTTGAAAATTTCAAAAACAAAGTTACA
>JABBWB010000278.1:0-56755 GCA_016628085.1 Suillus occidentalis
TCTCCGTGGCTTGGCATTTGCAGATGGGGCAGCCTTGCCACACTTCGGTTTAGCGACTTTGGCCCTCCCCTTCTTGCATTTGACCTGGATGGGTTCAGATTCATCATTCGACTCAGATCCTGTTAGATCACTGGGGGAGGGTGGCTCAGCACGTGCAGATGAAGCTGCAAGCTTGCAAGGAGAAACTCGAGTGGGAGCAGAAGTTGATTCGCGAGGGGGCACTGCGACCTTGCGAGGAGAAATTCGTTTGGGAGTAGAAGGTGCTGGTGTTGATTCGCAAGGGGGCGCAGGTACTGGTGCAGATGGTGCTGCAACCTTGCGAGGAATTGGCCTGGGAGTAGGAACTGGCTTGCGAGCAGGAATTGGCCTGGGAGTAGTATGCAGCGCTGGATGAAAAGGCGTTGGTTCAGAAGAACGAGCTGGCGTTGACTCACAAGGAGGGGGAGGTGGTGAAACAGAAGGTGGGGGAGAAGGAGGACGTGGTGGTGCTGTCTTGGCTGCACGACGAGCCGCCATTTGGGCATGGACTCGTGCTAGATCATCATCTCTTCCTTCACGAGAGGTGCCAGAGATGGCGTCGTCTCTACTGGTAAGAGAGTTGCTGTCACGGCCTTCTTCGCTCTTGAACAATTTCCTTGAATTAATCTGTTAGCGTGACACAAAGAATATAAAACAAACTTACATATTCCAAGATTTGAGAAGGTCGTCTTTCCATTCTGGATCGGGTGAATCGTCAATGAGGTCAATGATGTTGTTGTAAAAGTCACGATAGTTGAAATCGCCATCGATTTCCGACCAAGAGTTCTTGGCGCTAATACCAAAACGAACCTTTAAAAAATGAAAAAAAAATGAGCGAATCATGAAGATAGAGAGACCTAGAGCAATCAAACCTGCAAGCAGCCATAGGCAATATGTGCTGCTTCTACTGTCGTCATGTCATGTAGGGCAGCGTTACAGGTGCGTGTCACCCGCGTCTCCCCCCCATATGCACTCGAGGGACTTGTAAAGATGTGGCGCATAGTCTAAAGGAACATCAGTATCAAGCGACAATGACGAAAAAACACATACTCTTTCCAACAAATGACCCTCAAACATGCCCTCAAACATATTATTGTCGTCGTAGTCTTTGCCCGGTAGATCCCCAGGCCATAGAAAGGCAGGAAGAGCGGAGGCAGTCATCCTAATCTTGCCATTCTGAAGTTTTTTCTGAGCCCTGAATCGCATTAGACTAACTTGAGTTGTTTTTTAAAAAATACGCACTTATCTGCATCCTCAGAAAAAGCTTTGAGTTCTCTGACAGGACAGAGAAATTGAGCAAGGATGGGATGATTAATGCCCAGGTGAGTACGTGAACCAGTGCCGTCGTATATAGGTGGCATGATGGGGGAACGACAGTTGAAGGCTGCATAATGGCCAATTTGGCCCTTCAGGCACAAGGTATTGTCAGAACAGGTAGCCGATATAGCAGCATCCATCTGATGGATCATATAAGTACATGACATGCGCATATATGCGCATATACTCACCTTCTTGATGATGGCATTGAGCTCCGAAGTTTTCTGAGGATCGCCAAGTAGAGGTTTCAAGCTCGGAGCGAGCTGCAGTAGACGAGCATAGTTTATCTTGTACCGATCTTGTATCTTGGGTGATCTGTGAAACAATAAAAGATTAGTTGTTTGCAAGATTAAAAAACGACTCACATTTTCGAGAGTCGCTTGTTGCGACTAGCCCGGAGATCTTCGTCTTCCGTGATATCGCCATTCTCCACAGCGTCACGCTGCTGCAGAGCAAGACCTACATTAATACAGGCCATATAGTGATATTGATATATCAAAAGTCTATAATTCATAGTGTTGGTCTAATACATTAATTCCAACAATTCATAACCAGCTATGATGCATAGTGGTGATATATCACAATGTGGATCCTAAATAATCCCAAAAGCAAATTAGCACAGCCGCATTTTTCGCATTTTTGAAACCCAGCTATTTTTCATGTCAGGTTACATTCCAGATTTGGCAGGATATGTTATCACCACAATTTTGGCTTCCAAAAGCAGAAATTCACAAAACAAATCCCATTTTGGTTATCTCCTGATATCAGGCCTTCCCACATTATTCCCACACATTCCATTTTCGCATTTTTCAGCCACACAGTGTGGGAATTACCCCACAACACCCAATACCCCACAATTCTAATTATCCCACACCCTCCTACCTCACTGCAGCTTCACCACTACACCACAATAGGTCCTTGTTCATATATAAGTAGTAGTTTGGTATATATGTATTAAACAATATAATAAACCGCTTTTTTTTGTCTCTTTCTACACTTGCTCCTCCTGCAGGAGACAATTTAGATGAAGTAGGGTACAAAACAGTTTCGCATTTTTGCCCCTTTAATGGGAGGTGTTCTAGGGTATTCAGAAACATGTTTAGGAACATATATGAAGAGATTGCTGTCTCAATTTGGCCCCCTGAAGCGTCCTACATCAATAGATATAGCACATACAGAAAACACAAAATATATTCCTATTTGATCATTTCTACACCTTTACAATATCAAAATGTAATAATCAGACACTGCAACATATCTTATATATGTCCTGGATCACATTCTTGACAGTTTTGAAAGGATTGAGTGAAAGATAAGCAAAATGACATATGTGTGAAAAATAACAAAATTGTCACTTTTCACACAAATAACATTTATATATGACACAGGTTGAAGAATTCATTAAAAATATATGGGATACATAATATACTACATAAAGAACCTATACTACATGATGTCCTGAGAGTAGAGTGTGGTTGGAAGGTGTGTGATGTAAAAGTAAGTTGATCTTGCATAAATCTCCTTCAACCTACTCAAACTCAACTGGTCATTTTCGATGCTTTTGGTTTTTCATTTTCCCACACTCAATTTCTTATCTATGTCACTTCCCCATCTTTCAATTCTGGGTGGATCTTTCTGTAAATATAGGCCCATGATGCTGAATATATTTAAAATGTACTCCAGGTGTCTGATCATTAAATTTCGATTATTTAAATGTATGGGCCTCTAATCAGTAAAAATAGCAAGAATATACACTATCTCAAAACTCCGGCCTATTCTGAGCTGATCCTTGGTATAAAACACATTTATATATGTATCATTGATGATATATGAGCAAGCTGGATCATGTGTGCAAGAATAAGATGCTGAAAACATCAAAAGTGTGATAAATGTGATTTATCATGTTTTTGTCCCTATAGAAGGATCTTTTAAATATTCTGAAGTAACTAAGTGATAGATATGCTCTAATTATGAATAGGAATAGACTCCCTACCATCCTTGAGGTCCGGTCCTACAGGAAAAAATTTTACAGAGGGAAAACCACCAGGAGAGGGAGTGTATATTATGCAACAAGGTATTTTCCTATGGTCCTAAACTCCTGATACATTGTTCCTACTGTTTAATTAATGCTGGGTATAATTTTTCAAAGTCTATATACCTAGAAATGATCAAATGAGAATATGTTTTATGTTTTTCTGTATATGTGCTATATCTATTGATGTAGGACGCTTCAGGGGGCCAAATTGAGACAGCAATCTCTTCATATATGTTCCTAAACATGTTCTGAATACCCTAGAACACCTCCCCATTAAAGGGGCAAAAATGCGAAACTGTTTTGTACCCTACTTCATCTAAATTGTCTCCTGCAGGAGGAGCAAGTGTAGAAAGAGACAAAAAAAGCGGTTTATTATATTGTTTAATACATATATATACCAAACTACTACTTATATATGAACAAGGACCTATTGTGGTGTAGTGGTGAAGCTGCAGTGAGGTAGGAGGGTGTGGGATAATTAGAATTGTGGGGTATTGGGTGTTGTGGGGTAATTCCCACACTGTGTGGCTGAAAAATGCGAAAATGGAATGTGTGGGAATAATGTGGGAAGGCCTGATATCAGGAGATAACCAAAATGGGATTTGTTTTGTGAATTTCTGCTTTTGGAAGCCAAAATTGTGGTGATAACATATCCTGCCAAATCTGGAATGTAACCTGACATGAAAAATAGCTGGGTTTCAAAAATGCGAAAAATGCGGCTGTGTAAATAAGTTACCAAACATTACACAGAAGCCTACCATGCCTGTCTATAGTTAGTCTTATAAGCTAGTGGAATTGATGTATTAAAGGTTTACTATAGTCAAGGTAAGTGATATATCAGAGTCACAGGTACTGGTGATTAATAAGTTGTTTTACCTTACAAAAAACATCAATGCAGCGCGCTATACAATGTGCTGCAACGATAAACTCCTCGTGAGGGTCATTATCACGCTCCATATTCCTGTATTCAAGTATTGTTAGTAACAGCAACATCAGAATGAAATGACCCATTAATCTACTTACCCCCCTTTCTCGTCATCGTCTGACTCAGAACAGCGCCTTTTTTTGGGCCTGGCGACTTTCTTTGAAATCTTCTTCGGAGATACAGCTACTGCTGAATGAGATGGGCTAGAACTGTTGGATGATGAAGATGAAGAAACAGAGTGGGCGCGTTTGTGACGGGCCATGGTGTAAGACAGAGAGATAAGAATCAGCGATAAACTAGATACACCTGTGATTGATGCACTTGTCCTTGTTTGGCTCCTATGAGTTCAGGCTCCGCTGGAATTTTCACGAAACGCGTTATTAATGTTTGTTTGGTGATTTTTAATTATTCCAACAAATTAAGGACTCAATTGATGATTATATGTGCAACAAGAAATACACAATTCGTTCTATGATTTATGTTACTATAATTACATGGCAGTGAGCGCAACAGCAATGAAAAGAAAACAACCTGCAAAAGAGTGGATGACGTGCAAAAGAGTGAGGTACAAACTAGTTAAGGTTGAGGGCTTCTACAGCCGCAGGTAAGGTCATGAAAGCATCAACCTGAGAGATCTGTGTGTGGTTAGAACATTCTCTGAATCCACGGCGGGGAGGCCATGTATACCCGTGATCATCCTCAAACTTCTCCCACATGCGGATGATACTGGGAGAGTCCTTGGGGATGACGTGAAGTACAATGGGCTTTGCATTAATGCGCTGCGGCATGTCCGGGTCTCTGCAATTATCATAGTAGCCAAGTCAATATAAACAAAAAAAAACTTACTTGGGTGCCAGCGTAGGCTCACAGACCATTGTGACATCAGACTGCAGGGTGCTGGAAAATTGCAACATGTTACATTTGAGTGAGTAGTCAGAAGTGAAAAAAAACACACCCATTCCCTTGCCCACTGGCTTCACTGTCACTATCTTCATCTTTGATCACCCTGAACTTGACTGCATCCTTCAAACGCAATATAATTTTCTATGGTATCAATGTCAGAATGAACAATTGAAAGATATCGAAAATACTTACCAAAGGCCCTGGGCGATCTGGTGTGAAATCGATAGTGTATGTAGGCCATCCTGCCAGCAAGTTGTCAATCTCCAACATAACAATGTTGTTGTGGAAAAATGATGTTGAATTTGCAAGGTCGAGGCAGTCTTCAGTATTAGTGATCAGCATTATAGAACGATTAAGATTGATATGTATAGTAGGACATAAGGTTTGAGGCATTATTGATGACGCGCAAGATTCCGGCGGAGTTGGAATCTGACATCAACCGTTCAACTCGATCATGATCGAAATGATCATGATCCATTTCAAATGTCTCCCGTCTCTCTTTCGCGAGCCCTCCCTCGGGGCTTCTCTTTTCGATCGTATGCGGATTCCAGGTGAGTGCTGAATTCATTTTTTATTTGTTTCAATTCCTTCTTTACTGCAAGATCCTGGCCAGGCATGCCTTCTGTAGGAGACCTGGACCCAGAGGCCACCAAGCTGCGAGGGCACGCCTTTAGTAGGCGACCTGAGCAACAAAGCTTGGTGGCTTGTTGCACATGACAATTATTATTTTTTTGCTTTCTTTCCCTTTTTAATTCATTTCATTCATTTTGGCTCACACTTTTTCTTTGTTTGCATGCGCCAGCGCTCTGTGCTTCTAAGGAAGGTGTCCATTAATCCAACTGCGGCAGTTGGTTCTGTTCCTCTATTGATGGCTGCCCAACGTGAACGCTTGCCCAACCCAACAGCGGATTTACATGTAGTGTCCTTTCAAAGTTTGTTCCGGTGAGTGCCTTCACATTTTTCTGTTGTTTAAAGTCCCCTCCCTACTTGTCTTGGTTTGGCTGTACGCCCCAAGTCCAAGTAGCAGAGCACCACTTCCCTTTCCGTCACATCCATTTATTTGTATTTTCACTCATTTCATTTATTTTGGCTTACATTTTATACTCGTTTGCAAGTGTCTGCGCTCGTTCGTAGCGTTTTCACGATGCTGAGGTCCAGTCGGACATCACAACGACGCTGTCATCACTGTCCCTGCCTATTTCAACGATTCTCAGAGACAAGCTACAAAAGACACTGGTACTATCTCCGCCATTTTACCTGTCTTCAGTTCCCGGTGAAGGATCTTCAACTCAGCTGAGGGTGCAGCTGATATAAATGTTGAAGGGATGAGAAAAAGTGCGATAGGCTCGTCCCTTAGGGGATGCAAGAGAGCTGGGATCCACAAGTGACAACTCTAGGGGGAAATGCGTGAAGCGCGCAATAAGGCGATAGGCGCGGGAACAAAGGCGCTATAGGCGCGCGAAGCGCGGGGAAGTTGTGCGTTGTAAAGCAGAACTGTGCGAAAGCGGTATGCGGACGATACTGAGACTCAATGAGGTGTTAAGGCGTGAGGTGCGATGCAGATGTAACCACTAGAGCTAACTGCTACTAGGGCTTGCGATGATATTGTTCAAAACATGATAAAAACTCAGAGTAAGATGTAGTGTAAACTGAAGTGTAGTCTGCTGTGTGGTGTAATGAGAAGTGAAAAGTAAGAAGGTAAAAGGTAAAAATGATATAAAATAAACATGGTACGATGTTGAAATAAATGATAAATGGAGAAATGTATACCTGGGAACTTGGCTGGACATGGGAAAATACTCCTGGAGGTCAGGCGCCATAAGGCGCTTAGGCGCGCAAGTGTCGCCTAAGTCGCGTTTGTGTCGCCTAAGTCGCGCGCGTCGCGCGAACGTCGCGTTTATCGCGCAAGTGTCACGTTGTATGCATAGTAGTGTAGACTTGACCTACACTGCAATATAGGCCATTGTGAGGCTACCCAGGATCAAGTCTCTACACCGGTCCCTATAACGCTGAGCTGCCTTTTGCGGATGATGAGTACGTGGTTTTTTGTTGCATATAACAAGTCACTGAGTCTCATTTTGATCTGATAGCAGCTTCCTCTTGTGATTGCCATGCACGCAAGTCTAACGAGTCAGCGTAACGCCGCTCTCCTTAGTATGTTGCGTTGATCCTAACCAGTTATTCTGGCATTAACATGACTATGTATAGTGGTAGGACCGTTTGTATTAAGATAGGCCTCATTCAAATACATGTAGATCACATGACTTTTCGTGACATTTGTGTTACAATGCCTAAGGATGTTTGTAGAGACACCTTTAAAAGAATCTATTCCATCAGATTGTTTGCATGCATGGTGTGAACAATCTGATGGAACAGATTTTCTTATTTTGCAATTGTGAATGAGTAGTAGTCTTTACAATGATTGAGTTACTGCTGCCTTGTTACATTGTGGCTGTACAGTGTGACAACAGTATCAATGCACCAGCAACTCGGCGTCACCAAAACCACGCTCAAACAAGCTTGTCACACGATGTAACAGAACATCACAAAGATGTCACGTCATGTGATGTAGATGGGTTTGAATGCGGCCTATCTTATAGTATACATGCAATTGAAATCCCTTTCTTGCGCTTTCTGTCTGAAGCTGCTGTTGCCCTCCTTTTTCAGTACACTTTCATGTCTCGCCATCACATTCTCAACATGATATGCACCTTGAGTATCACTAGAGGAATTGAGGTGCGCCCACACGGTTTGGCAACACTTATAATTCCGATATATTGTCCCTTCCTCCCATCTGCAACCTCACCATGGACCAGCTTGCCTGCCTTGGATGCGGGAAGGTCTACGACAGCCAGAGACGCTTGAGCGCGCATGAGACACTGTGCGAGACTCATCTTACATTCAGTAAACAGATCAGCAAGTCTTATCGGCACTCTGAAAGAAGCCGCAAAATCAAGAAGAGAAAAATCAATCATCGAGAGTCTTTCGATGGAGACAAGGACGGAGATGCGATTCTACCAGACCCCCCCCAAGACATTGGCGACATGGATGCTGGAGATTGGCATGCTCAGGTATGCTGTCATTGTCTGCAATCTACCACTAATATGTGACATTGTATAGCAGGATGATAACACTCCTGGACCTTTGCAACGATCCCCTATGCAATCCCCATCATTACCTGAGCGCAATGAAGCTCCCCTCCGTTAAAATCGTTCTGGGCGCATTATTCGCATGCCCAGACGATTTGCAGACTTCATTCCTGGCTCAGAGATCCCTGATGACGATGTAGCTCAGGCCAATGGCCAGATGGTGTCCAAAGATCCTGTTGGCAATGATTTAATCTCTTTTCAGACAGAGCCAGACAAAATGGGGTTGTATCGCGTGTACCCAACTCGACCTACTTTGTTTCCACAGACTGGTACCACCCTCGATACTCTATGCGACTCTCCAATGTTGCAGATTGGCGACAGTCCCCTCAATGCTTTGTCCAGCATTCCCACTGGTCCCCCCCTTCCATTGTCTGTCACACCAGAGAATCTGTACTCCGCATTCAGCAGTCCAACGGCTGGGTTACTGATGTGCTGGCAGTATTCCAGTGCAAATATCATCTCGGATGCTGCTCTACAGCGACTCGCAACGTTCCTCGACGACGACGCTTATGATAGACGGGACATAAGAAATTTTAATCCCACTCAAGAGAAGAAACTCATTGCAAAATACCTTGACGACCACTCCAACCCCTCCAGCGCCAGTAACGGATGGAAGGAATCTTCTGTCTATATTTGCCTTCCGAAGGAGAAAACGAAGTGGCCATCTGAAGAGGATGCACCCGAGCTCGAAATTCACGGCGTGCGCCATCGCTCATTGATCAACATCATTACAGAAGTGTTTGAGGATGGCGTGGCGACAACATTCCATATGATGCCATTTCGTCAGATGTGGAATGTCTCAGACAAGCGAAGTATTGAAGTCTTTTTGGAGGCGTATTCTTCCGCTGCTATGCTGGAGGCCCATGCTGAGATTAACTCCCTTCCCCATGCAACAGATGACAATCTGGAACATGTCATTGCTTCAACTCATGATGTACTCTGATTCAACTCACCTTTCCAACTTCGGGGACGCATCACTCTGGCCGTTTTATCTTTTCTTCGGTAATGAGTCTAAATACACCCGCGGCAAACCTACAGCAAACGCATGCCATCATGTTGCATACATTCCTTCGGTAAGATTTTTGACTTAGTTTAATAATTTACTTCTACTTACTACAAAATCAGATACCAGACGAATTTCAAGATTTGTATTTCGGTATCTTCCAGGATGCATCTTCGTCAGAAGTGTACACACACTGCAAGTGGGAGCTCATGCAGGCAATATGGAAGCTCCTCCTTGATGAGGACTTCATGCACGCATACGAGCATGGCATTGTGATCCGTTGCGGAGATGGCATCACTCGCCGAGTATTTCCTCGGTTTTTCACTTATTCTGCTGATTATCCAGAGAAGTAAGTTTGGTCTCACAATTCACGCTTGACTGAAACTGATATTAAATTAGGATTTTACTTGCTGGAATCAAATTCCTGGGCGAATGTTTATGCCCTCACTGTCTCATCAAAAAGGCAGATGTACCTGAGATGGGTACAGAAGGTGATATGAATGATCGCATGACACTCCAACGTGTTGATGATCAGGCTCGCCGGAAGAAGATCGATCTTGCGCGCAAGCTGATCCACCAACGCGGCGCACCAGTTGACGGTAAGCGGGTCAAATCGATCCTTAATTCTGAGTCCCTCGTGCCTACCCGTGTAAGTTGTTCATTCTATATTCAAATTACTACTACTAACAAGTTACAGAACGCCTTTTCTGATCAACTTTTCAAGTTTGGATTTAATTTCTTTTTGATGCTGGTAGTTGACATGTTGCACGAATTTGAACTCGGTGTGTGGAAGGCCATTTTCACTCACTTGATGCGCATTGTCTATGCTGCTGGGGGTGTCGCAGTGCAGGAGTTGAACTGGAGGTATGTTTTTTTATTCAGTTTCTAGTACTCATACATGATGTTCTACTGCAGATACCGTTATGTACCGACATTTGGGAGAGGTACAATCCGACGGTTTCACAAGAACGCTTCTGCAATGAAGCGCCTCGCTGCCCGAGATTTTGAAGATCTGTTGCAGGTGAGTTCTAGATCATCTAACGCGTTCATAACTGACTTTAAATTTAATTTTAGTGTGCTGTGCCAGTATTCAAAGGACTACTTCTAGACCCACTCCATGATGGGATCATCATGGACCTTCTATTCGACCTTGCTACTTGGCAAGGTTACGCGAAACTCCGTCTTCATACCGAAGACACTCTGGACTTTTTCGACACAGCTACGGCAGTCCTCGGCAACACTGTTCGAAGGTTCAAACGAACCACATGTGAACACTATCACACAAGGAGCTTCCTCAAGAACATGCAGCTCGAGGACGTCGACAAGCTAATCTGGCTGCAAAGCAGGTCACATCAGCCAACAAGACAGCTTCCGCCTCCCATCCCAAAGTAAAAAAATTGAATCTTGGGACTTATAAATTCCACGCACTTGGGCACTACCCGGCCACGATTTGAACAAGGGGAACAACTGACAATTATAGCACACAACCGGTGAGTCTTTTTTGCCTGTTAATATCATTTCTAATACATGTATAGGGAGAACTACAGCACCGACGGCTCAAACGACATTACCCTCGCACTTCGAAAACAAAAGCAACTACAACTGCAAGCATTGCAAATCAAGATGCCATCAAACGACTCTGTGCGAAGGTAATCAATGCTCGGGAGCAGTTTTTGGCCCAACAAGGTACCAATAGACCTCGTCGTGTGCGGACCTCGCCTTCCGCCCATTACCACATCGCCATCTCAGCTCATGCTACTTATGATCTCACAGCTTGGTTGGGTGGGCTTGGGGACGATCCGGCTGTCAAGGTACGTTATGCTTCCCATTATTATCAAAACATGTAGCTGATGATATGAAATAGAACTTTATTCCTCGCCTCAAAGATCACTTGTATGCACGTCTTCGAGGGCTTGTATATGAAGGCGACGAATACGAGTTTACCGATGCAGAATGGAACTCGGTTTTCATTACTGACAACAAGATGTTCGAACACAGTATTCTTCAGGTGAACTACACTACCTATGACTTGTGACGCGAGCAAGACTCAATCAATCCCCGCACTCGTGCTGACCTGATGGTCATGTCACACGAGGATGAACGCACTCACCCTTACTGGTACGCTCGTCTCATCAAAATCTTTCATGTCAATGTGGAATACCACAACTCCTCGGACGCGATTCGGTCCCATCCAAAGCATATGGACGTCCTCTTCGTTTGATGGTTCAAGCGTGACAATACCCCCTCCAGATTCACCGCAAAGAGGCTCCAATGCCTCGAACTCTTTGAGGATGAAAGCCCTGACGCATTTGGATTCATTGATCCAGAGTGTGTCATTAGGGGTGTGCACATAATACCAGGATTTGCATATGGCTGTTCCCGACGACTTGTTGAGCCAACGATCGCGCGACGTGAGGAGGACCCAGATTGGAATTTTTATTATGTTAATATGTACGCACATTTTCTTTTGCCTATCTACCAACTACTAACAATATCAACACTATTTAGGTTCGTGGACAGAGACATGTTCATGCGATTTTGTGGTGGTGCTGTTGGTCACAAGGCCATGCGAGGGTGGGACGACATATTGCAGCGAGATGGTCATGTCATCGAAGACCTGGATGGTGAAGTCGAGGAAGATATTGAAATGGATGATGAAGATAGTAGTGATGAGGAACTAGATGAGGAGGATATTGAAGGTGACGAGAGTGAGGATGATGAGACTGATGAGGATGAGGGAGAAAGTGACGAGGAGGACTGGATAATAGCTGATTACGGTGAGGTGCTTGATGACGACATACTTGCCAACGAAGGCTATGGTGCTCTTTAGGTACTTGTGTGGGTTTCATGCAAATTTTGTTTTATAATTCTATATATAATACATTGCATCTATCTGGTATATATCTGACTGCTACTCTCCAACACCCTACCGGACGATTGAGGTCTGACAGATGGTTTGTTTGATGTCAGCTTGTCATGACGATATTTGAAATGTCGGATATCACGTGTATGTGCAATTGACAGCGTCAGAAAATTCAACATATCATGTGATGTCTGGATTCGGTAATTTTGGTGATGTCGGCGTGAAAAGATAGCTGGATGAAAAGCACCAGGTGAGAACAACCGAACAGGAGATGAAAAAGTGATAATACGAAAAATAGGAGCTGAGATGAGAGGGATAGGTGATATCAAATGCTGGAGGATGATCAGGATGTTAGAAGCTAAGACACGAAACACGCTCAGTGTTTGAAGACAACGACTAATGATTGCTATACCTAAGACACGAAACACGCTAGAGAACGTATCGTAAGAGACGGCGAGACAACGAGAGACAGAAAAGCATACCTCAGTGTTTGAAGACAACGACTGAGGTATGAACAACGATGCGGTACATAGTATATATACAGGAACACACGTGATGGAAGTGGAAAAGGAAATGTACTGTGCGATGACGATGATGATGACGACAGGAATGCAACACACCCCCACAACATGATAATGTTGCGACTATCTACAGAGAAGAGAAAGACCAGACTGATGACGAAGGAATAACGGACGAGGGAGGCATTTTGTGAATATATCGGCGACGTTCTTATGAGTGGAGAGCCATTCAGGCTGGAAGGTGCCCTCTTCGATGTGTGCGCGGATGAAGTGAAATCGAAGATCAATATGCTTGGTGCGGATGTGATTCGCAGCTTCTTCGGATAGGGCAATGGCGCCTGCGTTATTGGTGAATAGACGGAGTGGCAAGGAGAGAGGAATGCGTAGACACTCAAAGAAGGAAATGAGCCATAGGCCGTCCTGAATAGCAGCGGTGAGCGCCATGTATTCGGCTTCAGTAGATGAAAGGGTGTGAGTGAGCTGCTTTTTCGAAGAGTGTGATGGGACCGCCATTGAAGAACCAAATGTAGCCCGATATAGAGATCCAATCCTCAGGGCAACTCGCCCAATCCGAGTCGCTAAAACCATGCAGTTCTGGCAACACAGTGACACCCCCATAGTGCGTGTGAAGACCAATAGTGCCGGCAAGGAAACGAAGGACATGTTTGGCTGCAGCATAATGACGAGGCTCGGGAGAAGCGTTATGCTGCACGAGTTTCATGACAGCGATGGCAATGTCAGGGCGAGTATACATTGTGAGATAGAGGAGTTCACCAACAACCTTGCGATATTCGGAGGTGAGGTTCTCGATGTGAGGATGCATGTCAGTGTCTCGTCCAAACGGAAAGTGAGGGTCCATGGGAAGCGTGACGGAGTTGCAACCAAGCATACCATGCTCCTCGAGCAGATAGTTGATATAATCGGTCTGGTGCATCCACAGCTCGCATGTAGTCCTGTTCCTGTTCGAATTGAATGCCGAGATGCTTCGACACAGGACCGAGATCAGTGATGCCAAAGCGTTGTGCGATCTGACCTTTGATCCAGATCAAGAAGGGACGGTTACTGGCAGCAGCGAGTCTGACAGTCGACATGCCAAGCAATGATGCAGATGATGCGCTCTCCCTCCGCATTGACGTGATCATATATGAAGACGGCGTAGTCAGCTTCGATGCGAAGAAAGCCCAGGTGAGTGAGAACTTCTCTCAAAAGTTCATACCAATCATAGGCGGCCTGCTTCAACCCATAGAGTGACGACAACAGATGGCAGACAAGCGAATCCCCCACATGCAGGCAAAGCGTTCAAACCCAGGCGGTTGACGCATATAGACGTCTTCCGTCAATTTCCCCCATAAGAAGGCGCGTTTGGCATCGAAAGCATCAAGTTCCCAGTTGTTAAGTGCAGCGAGGGCGGAAATGATTCGAATAGACGCTGCCTTAGCAACAGGTGCAAACGTCTTGCCGAAGTCAATACCAGGGACCTGTGAAAATCCCTGCGCCACAAGACGCGCCTTGAAGATGGACCCACCCTTTTGATCCTCGCGAAACTCAAGAACCCACCGACAACCAATGGATTTGCGATCAGAAGGTAAGGGAACGAGCTCGTAGACGTTCATCTCGGACATTAAGTTCATCTCCCGTTTCATCGCAGCTAGCCATGAATCCCAGTCAGTACGGCGCATGGCTTCGTCGTACGTATTCGGAGGAATTTTCATGTTGTAGCCAGGAAGCTGCGGATTGCGACGAGTATCACTGCGGATGGAGATGCATGCCAGTTCGGCAACAATGAGATTGGCGAGAACGTGAGGAAAACCCACTGTTTCGTCGTCAGCCCGAATGGCATCAGCATCAAGAGGGACAGCGTCGTCGATCGGATGAGTAGGGGCAGGGAGGACAATGGAACGAGTGGCAACGAGAATGGGAGGTACGAGTGAGGGGACACCATCAGATGGGGGAACACCGTGAACACGGGCAAGACGCAAGTCGCGCTGACGATCAAGACGTGCAGCATCGGAGGCAAGTCGTTCATGGAAGAGACGACCTTTCTCAGTGGGGATAACGAGTCGGCCTGAACGGCGGATGGGTGCAACAACAGCTGGGGCAGAAGGGGCAGAAGGGGCAGAAGAGGTGACAGCAACAGGCAAAGGAGTTGGGTCAACGATGGCAGGATCCTCTTCATCATCACTATCGGAAGTGGGGAAAGGACGGCCAGAGAAGGATTCGTCGAAGATGATGTCACGAGAGTTGAAGAAGGCGCCAGTGGTGGAATCGCGACAACGCCATGCCTTAACTCCCGGTGGATACCCAACAAAAATTGCCTCGCGAGAACGAGGGCCCAGTTTTTCCTGTTGTTCAGTGGGAATACGCACAAAACAACGCGCACCAAACACACGCAGATGAGACACATCTGGTTTCGCACCATGCAGCATCTCGTAAGGCGTTTTCCCGGGCGGAAGAGCACGAGATTCAGACCGATTGAAAAGATAGGCTGCGCACAGAGCCGCCTCGCCCCACAGAGAACTCGGGAGTCGAGCATAGTCCAGCATGGCATACATCCTACCCTCAATGGTACGCAACACCCTTTCGGCCTTGCCGTTCTGCTGATGCGAGTAAGGTGCGGACAGTTGTCTCACAATCCCTGCAGCCGCAAGATCCGCTGAGAACGCTGCATTCAAGAACTCACCCCCATTGTCAGACCGAAATATCTTAACCCTGGAGCCAGACTGGGTCTCCCAACGTGCGCGAACGAGACGCCATGCATCAAGAGCTTGATCCTTAGTGACCAAGAGTTGCAGGTTCAAGATGTTCGTATGGTCGTCGAGAAAGACGATGAAGTAGCGCTTGTTGTGAGGTGTGAGGACGGGAATGGGGCCACAGAGATCTGAATGGATGAGATCCAGGAAATGGGCTGCTCGAGGAGAGTCAGACGGAGGATGAGGACGACGAGGGTGCTTTCCCATAATGCAAGACTCGCACTTCGATAGGACTGAACCTGGTGACACAGTTGCGCCTGTCGCGAATAGTGGAAGGCGACGTACAGCCTCACCGCCAACGTGCCAAAGGTCAAGAGTTGGGTCAAGCTGCGTGAAAGCCGAGAGGTCAGGGGGAGAAGGTGGCAGAGTGAGCGTGGGGGAAGAACCAGACTGTGGAGCACGCAAGAACTCGAGATTGACGTAGCACAGATTATTTGCCATGGGGATAGCTCCCAGTTCAGTACCACGGTAGACCAGCTCACAACGAGGAGGAGATGCGCGGAAGACACAGTCCCAACCCTTACTGAGCATCCAACCGACTGACAGCAGATTCAACATCGCTGAGGGTGCATGTAGGCAGTTGGAGAGGCGGACACGATGACGATTGCCCCCGATAGACAAGATGGCGACACAATCACCTCGACCAGAAGTTGAGAGACTACCATGATTCGCAGTGCGAACGTTAACAGCATCTGCAGTGGAGTATGACCAGAAATACGATCGGTCTTGGATGAGAGTGGTCGTGGTGCCCGAGTCAAGGATGGTATTAAAACCTGCCGCAATGACTGCCAGAAAGAGCTGCAGTGTCCACATCGGAGAGGTCTGGTTCTTCAACAATGGAGGCGCATGATAGATCTGCGAGGAAGGCGGTGGCAGCGTCGAGAGTACCAGCAAATGCAGTAATGGTAGTGGAGGGAGCAGTAGGCTTTGCAGCAGCAGCAGGAGGAGGTACAATCGCTGCAGCCGCAGTCTCTTTCTCCTTTTTCTTCCCTTTCATCCAGGGAGCCTGCCCTTCCATACCTCCGCCCTTTTGGTAACAATGCGCATGATCGTGGTCACCTTTATTGCAGCCAACAGTCGTGCAGAAGACACCATCGGGATTGTGGCGATGCTTGCGCAAACCAGTGATGGAGTTGACACCAGTGGAGGATGATGTTTGCACAGTAGCGGCGTTGGCATACTCGGAACCAGGAGCGCCTCCAGCAAGAATGTGTTCGTCAATAAGACGGGCAGCTTCAGCAGAGATACGAGCAACACAGGCATCAAACCCGGACGCGGAGGAAAGTGACTGCAGTCCAAGTCCAACAGAAGAGGCTGTGGAACCAGCAACGGCCGAGACGGACGACGTCGAAGTGACGGAAGGTTGCATAGGAAGCGTCAGCGTGATGAGAGCTTTGAACTGGGGCCAAGTCCCAGTTTTCGGCAAACCTCGCAGGAGTTGAAAGACGGCTTCTGCATCTGTGTAGATCGCCCCCATGCGAAGCAATCGTTCACGTAGCACACAATGCTGACCAACATAGTTAGAGGCATCGGCTGCATCCTTCATCTGGAGCGCATATAGGCTCTGTCGAACGACGTGCTGGGAACCGATATCAATCCGGCCGAAGTGCGTGGCAAGGGTCGTCCATGCATCACGTGCGGTGATGGAATGATGAGTGGAAATGAGCTGCTGAACAGTGGCGGAGAGACGCCGAGTGATAATAGCCTTTGCCTTGAGATCGTTGATTAGCCAAAGACGAATGGCTTTCGACTCATCAGCAGTAGGGGCAGTCATGACAGCCGGGATTGGTTTGAAAGAGGCACTCCCCAAGACGTCATCGGGATCAACAGTGTCGGCGACGTGACACCATAGATCCTCTACGCCAAGCGCATAGGTAACCTCCCTTTTCCACGCAAAATATGTTTCCGGGCCTGTCAATTCAGGGATATAGTCGAGCTTTCCCATGTCGAAGAAAGTCGAGAGATGTTAAAGCGAGAAGCTGAAACACAGTGGCGCGTGTCGGTATGTAGCTCGTGATGATTTCGTTAGAAATCGGGGCTCATAACCTGTTAGAAGCTAAGACACGAAACACGCTCAGTGTTTGAAGACAACGACTAATGATTGCTATACCTAAGACACGAAACACGCTAGAGAACGTATCGTAAGAGACGGCGAGACAACGAGAGACAGAAAAGCATACCTCAGTGTTTGAAGACAACGACTGAGGTATGAACAACGATGCGGTACGTAGTATATATACAGGAACACACGTGATGGAAGTGGAAAAGGAAATGTACTGTGCGATGACGATGATGATGACGACAGGAATGCAACAAAGAATCGATAGGTACGAAGAGAAGAAGGCGTGAGTTACACTTTGCTCAAAACGGACATAGACCTTATTCTGACCACGTGCTCATTCTTCGTACTTAGTAAGAATGCAACTCATGTATGCAACAGCGTTGAAACTTTGAAACGCAGCAGTCCACAATTTTGTGGATTTCATAATCACTTGATGCGCGTCTAGCAAGGCTCCTCTCTTCACCGCGCATCACATGCTGCTCCATAATTCTCCACCAGCTCCATCATCTTCAACCTCCTTACCTAACAGAGAGCATTCACGATTCGCTAAGAAACCTCATCCAAAATTACACCTCTCGCCTTTTGCAGCAACTCACGACAAGCGCCCTCCTTCCCCAGCCAAGGCAAAATCACCAACTAGACCCCATCTGAGACCAGCTAGCCCTACTGCGCATTCCTCAGGCTTTCGTGCTCAGCTCGCACACCTCTTGCCT
This sequence comes from Suillus occidentalis, assembly GCA_016628085.1. Classification (NCBI taxonomy): domain Eukaryota; kingdom Fungi; phylum Basidiomycota; class Agaricomycetes; order Boletales; family Suillaceae; genus Suillus; species Suillus occidentalis. The sequence goes on from JABBWB010000278.1 coordinate 18,257, forward strand.
CGCCATGCTATATTCCTCTTGCGCCTTACCATTCATCAACTCAGCAGCGTTCCGCTTGTTCATGGAGAATTCGAAGTGCGATGGAAGTTCAAGGGCGTCACATCTGGCGGAGGTCTATTGGGAATGGTGAAGGGCAAGGGCAAGGCTATAGGGACGAACGGAAGTGCCAGTTCAGCTAAAGGAAAAGAGAAGGAAAAGCCCCACGAGAGTGAAATGGACACAGCTAACGTCAATGTCAACGCCGTCGAAGCTTCAGACTCAAATTCCAACTCATCCCATTCGCACGACCCAACCATCCCCTCGGTCGTCGTTTCTGCAAACACACCTATATCCCCAGGCTCAGCCTCAAACATGCGCACCGTCTCGACGCCTAGTACATCTTCTTCATCTCCCCATTCTCGTCCTCAACACGTACCCCCGCAATACCTTTCCGCTGACTGGTTACCCCAATCTACCCCACCTGACCCGGCTCCTTCTCTCGCTAAATCACCTCCGGCTGCCTATTCTCCTGCCAAAGGTCACACTCTGTTTGAACAGCTAAAGGATCACACCGTGGAATGGGAACAGACACTCGATGTTATGGTGCAGATGGGTATCGGCAGGGAAACTAACGAGCTCGGAGGTTGCGAGGCAAAGTTCGTCGTTATGCAGGTCAGTTTCTCGTAGTCGCTTTTTCTTACCGCTGTTGCTCACTATGTATCGCAGCGAGTTATTCCAGGCGATCCAGATGCACCGCGCAATCCTAGGCTTGGCTCTGTAAGCTTAAATCTCGCTCAATACGTTGGCGCTGGAGTCGTCACTCGCCGTTATTTGCTTAGGCAGAGCAAGACTAATGCTACGCTCAAGGTATTTCTCCTATCAATCTCCATATGTTCTGAACTTAACTTACGACTATTTCCTGATAGCTCACCGTTCAACTTAGAGCACATCAGCGGCGAATCATCTTACATCGCCCCACCTCTCCCTAAAGGAGAGATCCTTAGTGGAGTAGCTGGTTACTCGACAACGACATCTACCGCACGCGACCACGCACCCTCGATCTCTACGCAAATGACTACTCATCCTCCTCTTCTGTATCCACCATTTCGTCCCACTCTTCCGGAAAACGCGGTCCTAAGCGTAAGAAGAACCCACTGGACGCGAGTCAACTCCCCAATACTCGTGGGATCCGCGGCACGGAGAAGCTCATTGAAGCGTTGTTTAACCCTGCACCTGTCGCGCGCCCTGGGCAACTCACCCCCTTCACATATCTCCATGAGCCCTCAACACAGTCTCACTCACATGACCACTCTCGAGACCCCACCACAGAAGACGGGCACGCCCAAGTTGATGGATCCGAGTACGAGACAAGACTCGCAAACGAATCTTTATATTCGAATTCCGTTGACCTGAATCATCCTCTTCCCACACGCATGGACTCGGAGAGCGACTATCAGAGTATGCGGTCGAAATGGACTGGCTCGTTACGTGCGCCGTCTGTGAAGAGTACGCGATCTTTGGCTGCGAGCCGATCAGGGGTCAACGGTAACGAGCTCGGAGCAGGCTTCGGAGGCGGAGTGAGTACTGCTGTGTCGAATGCGACTATTGTGGAGAAGCGAGCGTGGTGGCGGAAGGTGCTCCATGCGGGAGCTCCATCATGATTGTAGGCGTTTTTTCGGTTTCGAGTTTCAGTTTCAGTTCACGCCCACATCCACGTTTTAAGTTGCTTTTCTTGTTATTTGTCATTCAGGTTATCGTTTTCGTTATTGCACTGCACTGCTCTGGGAGGATTCAAATAATCAAGTTTTTATCTATAGCTACAGCCATTAATGTTGGCATGCATCATACTTCTGCTGCATCGTTCCTTTCGTTTATCTTTCACTACATAAATCGCGCGTCATGGTACATAATCATGCCTTAGTAGATTATTCTTGCAATGAGGCGCTGGACGCTTGAAATCAAATCAAACATGCGTTAGTTTTGAGAGCTGGATCGGTGAAATTCGAGGAATTATCTAGGAGTATATGCTACAGGACAGCTACGCACGCCGCATCTGCAATCCATCAAGATTCAGCTTTGTAGAGATCTTCCAAGAAACACTGAATAACCCACACTCACCAGCTATGACGCATTAACCCGTTGGGCACTCGACCCCGCCGACCCAAATATCCCCTCAGTGACATTCCGCCCCAGCTCCCTCGATTTCCGCACAATTGCAACTTTGGCTCTACGTTTCTGCTTTTCCTCTTTCATCTCCTTCTTGAGTTGGACCTTCGCTTCTTCTTGTGCCAATGCCTCGTCTTCGGCGCGTTTGACGTCTAGCTTCTCGCGTACCAGAATCCTGAGACGCATCCCTTCCATACCCAATAAATCGGGTTTAGTGCGCAGGAGGTAGTTATCAACGCCCCCATGCTACTCCCGATAAAAGCAACAATAAAAGAAAGGGTATAATGAGAAACTACCTCCAACTGACACGAAACGACACCCACCTTATTAATACTCTTAAGTGCACGCGTCGTGAGTTTTACTTTCACATCGTGCCCTAGCGCATCGGATGTCAAGCGTTTGGTGTGGACGTTGGGAAGCCATGTGCGTCGGGTTTTGTGTTTTGAATGCGGGACATTGTTTCCGTATTGTTTGGTTTTGCCGTGGAAGAGGCCGAGTTGGGAACGGCGGAAGGGAGTGGAGATTTTGGATAGTGAGGCTAGGATTGGGGGGGTGGAGAACATGGTTGAGGGTGCTGGTCCTGCTGTGAAGAAGTCTGCAAGACTTGGTCCAAGTCTTGGCCAGATGCAGTCACGTGACTCCGGTTTTCAGCTGTATCACATTGGCACTGCGTTTTGCTTCAACATTTGATTTCAACATGTCCACAGACCCAAGGGATTCGACTCGAGAAACCAAGCTGTCTCTGCCGAAAACGTGGCATGCAGAGTCTGCTGGTAGGTACGGCGCATTGGCTCGCTTGCACGGAACTCACTCGGAGTCACTGGACAGACACCATGGGCTCGATGGGCATGTTCCTCGCTGGCTTGGTGCTAGTTTCTAGAAATCGGTAAGTTTAAGGCCATCTTTATACGCTGCTGCTCTGTCTAGGCACCGCTTACCCTCAGCCTAATACATTACTCATCCCATCCCATATTCACAGGTACCTAGCATGGCCAGTAGCCTTGCTTGCGCTCAGTAGCTTCATGAACCAACACCCTATTCGGACAAAGGAAGGTGGGAGTACGCCTTGGACGGCACTGATGTGAGTCCATCGTTTCGTTTCTGGTGCCGTGCGTAGGTCTCACTTGGAGGCACGACTTAGGACCGCGACGTTTGCGTTACTCGTGTCGCACGCTGCGATGTTTACGTTCACAGACCCTATGACTGGCGCGATCAAGTTTTCGGCGTAGACTCGACTTGACTCGTGATTATTGTGCTATATATCTTTGGATAAGATGGTGTTGGTGATTTGAATTATTGCGCACTAAGCACTTGGCAGACGCCGTACGGGTCTCTGGGTTCCACTGTATGTTTCTGATCCATTTTATTCCCTTCGATGTCCCAAACTTTGTGCGGCCGTTGCACATGTCAAGGAGCACGAGACGGAGTTGAGGATTGGACTAGGTTTCGATGCTTCTCCAGCCACTGTATCGCACTCCTTATTCAATGCGCTAGACCCCCACTGCTCACTTTCAATTGAAGCAGGAAGGGCGGAGCGCACAGCCTTCCTCTGCGCATACGCATATCAAAAACCTGCTTAGTAGGAACTTCGTCGACGTGAAGTATCGCATAAATTAACACAAAGGTGCCCGCCCTGGATGCATTGCCCGCAGTCGGTGTTCTCTATAAGCTGCTGGTGATGCTAGCGAGTCTCTTCGTCTTCCGTCTTCAAGCTCGGAAAACTCTTCACAGCCATGTGACACGGACTCGGACAGTGCTTTTCTGGTCTGCCATTGGCGCAGTGGAGCTCTCAACGCAATGACCCGAAATCGATGTGTTGTACCCAGACAAGACACTTTCGCAGCTCTGCACGAGACCCCCACTTGCATGCTTTTCTGATTTCCTTTCGTGACAAGTTTCTCAAGGTTTCTACACTAAACTTAAAGCGCAAACTCGAGTCATCCTGGCATCGGCAATGTGAATGAATGTTCATCCACGTAGATGACGCATAAACAGTTTCTTGACGAAAAGAATCATGCTCAACATATTGTGCTTGAAGAGCCTCCATCGGCTCTCGGATATCACCTTCCCAATGTCAAATTCATCCCGATGGGCAACCGATCACAGGGACTTGCCTATGATGTTCGTCTTCTACAAAACTCTCCACGTTGTTGGCTGACCGTGACAAAATATTGCAGAAAACATACGTCTGCAGTGCTAGAGAGGTATGCTATCCGCTTTGACAAGCGACGAGCGTTTTATCAACTGATTCCACAGAATTAATGGCAATCGGGAGGACATCGCAATGATCACTGACCACTTGAGCTGACGTAAAAGTTCTCAATTGGGACAACTGGGAGGTATAGTCCCTACCTTTTCCTGCGCCCAAAGGCAACATTTACCGAACCGTGCCACACCTCCTCGACCAGTCTGGCATTTATGTGCTGAATATTCCCCTTTGAAGTTTTATTGCGTCCGTGGTTGTGCCTTCAAACAGATCTATTTGCAATGTAGTGCGGAAACTACTGAACATTCGCATTTCCAAGTAGCCGTCAACTCGATACCACAAGCATTTGATATCTCGGAGTCGTCTCCAGGCTGCCAGTAAAGTGTCATTTACAATTTGGCGTGGAACTTCCGATTATCACGGTGAGTTGCAAATCCTTATTACACGTTTACAGCTGTTCGTCAACTATTGGTGCGCTGCGCACGAATCTGTCGTGGTCATTTGCAAAATTTGTAGGATTGAAAGCAACGGTTATCTATACTTATCTTATAATTGCATGATCTACAGATCCGTCTATGGCGATTCAGCAGAAACCACGCTCACTAGTAGTGTGAGTCTACTACGCCGCACGCTGGACGTATCTGCACGCTCCTCAATAGTATTTTTTGTGTCCTTACATGACTCATTTGAAACCACTACTACTGTTCAAACGGAATTTCGCACTAAGTCCAATATGCAAAGAGCTGTAAGTTGACCAATTCTTTCCTCACGCACATTGACCAACTCCATTTACTAGTGGTTCATGCGTCAGCGCCATGAACTATATTGAATCGATGTGAAAGGATAAACACGACTCACAAAACAATGTGCTAAGAACTGCAGTGCCAGTGAGCCATGTGATTAAATCCAGGATATGAAGAAACTCACGCAAACTTTGAAAATGCACCATGTGTGATGACATTGTGACTTATCAGTGCAAAAGGAGGGACAGTCCCATTCCTCTGCGCCAGTCTCAGTGGGAATGGCAGAGATCGATGATGTCAAAGCAGCAACGACGGCGAGGGTCATTGCGAACTTGGCAAAACGCATTTTGAGTGAGGATGTGATATGGGATCAGAATCTGAAGGGGATAGTAGAAAGGCGGGTGACTTTTATGTGCTGAATATTGTTCTTTATAGCAATGGATATACATATGCATTGTGGATCCATCAGAATGCGCTGGCTAGCCTTCCAAAATCTCCCTTGATCATACCTTCCAACTAGGGCAGTATGACAGCCTTGACAGGTGTTGACTCGGGACATACTACCCACACCCAACCCACATCCACCTGCCGGTTCAGAGTGTCACAGGTGTGGGTGGACCCGTGGTGGGACCTGCAGGTGGTATGGGTCCAAGTCACCCGGGGGTGACCAAATTTCAAATCTGCAAAAATATACATCAGCAAACTATAAATTTCCCCACAAAAACACAAGTTTTGTGATCTCACAATGGCCAATCACAGATCTAGTTCACAGTTCCACTAAGAGTCACAGCAAATAGTGCCACCATGAAGGTATACATCTATTACAATCACCTGCGGTTCTGCACGGCTCACAGGACTTTGCGCTTGAATGGCGAGTGTCTACCAGTGAATATTGACTATTAGTAGTTGCGTTACTACTGAAGTCTTTCGAGTCACAACCAAAATGTGACGCGTGACGGCTGAATAGTTCGTATTCTCCTAAGAGTGAGGAATGAGCATGTGGTTAGAATGTAGTCTATGCCTAATCCGAGTAAGGAAGACTCACGCCTTCTTTCTTTCTCCCGTCTCAACTCTCGTCAGCGCTAGTCATTGTCATCACTCAGTAGACTCGCGCTTGAGCTACCGGTTTCAAAACAGCAAGATTCAACGATTACATTGTCCATTATAAAATGGATAGACTTTTTTCGGACCCAAGTCTGTTAGTATGTCCAGATTTCATGAGCGCGCGGTATCAGGCCACACGTACAGCTATGATCACGCCTACCGTCACCGAAGCTCAAGCAGCTGAGACGTTACGCACCACTTGGGTACTAACCAATGAAGATTTGTGCCTTCAATGGCAAGAACAGGTAGTTGAGGACGAACGACTAAGTGCTGAACGCAAGCGCCTAGCCGAAGAAGAAGCCGAACGTGAGCGTCTGGCTCTTCAGCTGGAGGAAAACACGGCACGGGCGGATGAGAAGAAGAAGAATCGATCCAAACACTCTACAATTATCTTGAGGCCCCGTCCTTTCGCAAACGACGAGGAGGCCTTAGTATCAGAGTTTGCATTGCGAAAGATAGATAGCGGGAAGTATGTCGAACTCTACTACTGGACGAATCAAGGACTCGACGATGCATTAATCAACTATCGCACTCGGGACGATGACAGTATGGTTCCGTCCATCGGAGAAGATGGTTCTACAGTATGGGTTAGCGCAGCAACCTCAAAGCCTGCAGCAGGAGTCATAGCGGATAGAGATCTCTCGCCAGTAGACTTCGCCCAGGCCATTCCGCGCATAATGGCAGCTATCGAAGAACGCGACTGGACTAAGCAGCGTGTCGTGATGCTGGCTCAATTCTGGGGAGCTATCATGCTCCATTGTTACTGGAACTCCAATGATCTGTTAGCTAGACGTGCAATTCTTCTCTATCAAGAAGAGCAGTGCCGCGCGTGGCATAGCGCCATTCTTTCATCCAATGGTGCATGGAACATATCCATCATAGATGAACCCACTCTTGTACGAACGTTCGAATGCGTCTATTGAGCTTCACTCATATGCACAACGAACACATCACCTGATGTTCCAGTTAGTTTTAACAGCTCTATATCTTGAGCACCACTGACTTATTGTTTCTTTCAAAATTTCACCTGATTCTGCATCTGCACTGTGTCTGCGTTGCGTTTGCATTTGCATTTGCATTTGCGTTTGCGTTTGCATTTGCGTTTGCGTTTGCATTTGCATTTGCATTTGTGTTTGTGTTTGTGTTTGCATTGGTGTCTGCATGGATATGAACAATGCTGTTCCGCATCATGTCTGCTGTCCACAGCCCCAGAGCAGTGGTTCTGACTCACAAGGTAGACAAAGTTCTACACATCGCTCGAGGCGTTTAAGGCATTCAGCTTCCCCACCAGCTCAGAGACACTCTGTGTCTCCAAACGCGGGTAGGAGAACCAGCGGTCCGCATAACCCCAAGCCGGCATCACAGCAGGCAGGGTTTTCAAGACAGTGCACACAGCACTCGCTCCTCAGCAGTGTGCACAGTCTGTTTGGGGAGTCACAGTCACAGCTTTATCGAGTGCACGGCCAAACGTCTGTGGGACAGCAAGTTCCAGAGCAGTTGCCACCCGCATCAACAAAGCTCTCACCTTGCGAGGATCCGACAAAACTTTATGTGTCGACTGGCAATGAGCCCGCGGCTGTGCCAGTCATGCGCACAACGAGCGACACGTATGTTCAGGGTGTCTTGCCACTGCTCATGGAGCCCAGCAATGCTCTCGAGCACAGACGACTTCATCCAGTGTCCCTGTATAATGTGGCAGTCTGGGAGGACAAACTACGTACATATGACCTTCTTCTTGCATATCCCAACTTGCTGTGTGGACTTCAGTCTGGCTTGAATATCCATCTGCCCACCATTATTCGCACTCAATCCCTGCCTAATAGTCCTTCTCTTGTCACTTTTCGCGATGCTTTCCAAAAAATTCTTGCTCGAGAACTTAATACTGGACGTTACATTGGACCCTTTTCTGCTGTTGAACTACTCTCATTGCTTGGACCCTATCAATCCTCCCCCATCTCTATTATACCCAAACCAGGGAAAGCAGGAAAATTTCACGTTATTCAAAACTTCTCCTTCCCATTGGTACCTTCGCTGTCTTATCCTAACGCTTCAATCAACTCGAACATTAATTCAGACGACTTCCCATGCACATGGGGAACATTCGACACCATATGCACAATCATTCGTTCTCTTCCGCCGGGTTCACAAGCTGCCACACGCGACGTTGCTGAGGCTTATCGCACCGTTCCACTACACAGTTCGCAGTGGCCAGCTGCGGTCGTCCTTCTCCCTGATGGGGACTTATGCGTGGACACGTGTGTTTCGTTTGGGATGGGTCCCTCTGCAGGAACTTATGGTCACGTCGCAGATGCTGGAGCCGACTTGTTGCGAGCTGAGGGCCTCGGACCATTGGCTAAGTGGGTGGACGATCACCTCTTCTTTCGTATACTACGTGAATTCCTGGCGAGCTACAATAAGCTTAGGAAGGAGGTGCACACAGCATTGGAGGCAGGAGGAAACAGACAGTCAGGTGGGCGCTTGTGGCACAAAGGCCAAATCTTTGATGACGAAACCTTTGATGTCTATGCAGAAGATTGTCGGTTTCAACTCCGTGATCTGTCTCAATCCTCACCGCGTGCAATTATTGATCGAAAATTCACGTTCGCATTCACGGACATTGACCGAGTTTCCCAGCCGCTGGGCATCCCATGGGAGCCATCCAAAGATACAGCCTTTGCCTATGAAGCCTTGTTCCTCGGATTACTGTGGAGCATCCCCAAACTATCAGTTGAGTTGTCGCCTGCAAAGAAAGGGAAGTACTTGGCGGCAATCGCGGAATGGCGTTCCCGCGCGACGCATGTCTTACTTGACGTACAGAGACTGTATGGCAAACTCTTGCACGCATCCCTGGTCATCCGAATGGGACAAGCCTACCTCACCTCGTTGGAGACCATGCTTGGGATCTGCCATAGTCGTCCTTTCGTGCCACACCACTCAGTCCGACATCTCCATGACGACCTCAACTGGTGGTGCTCCAAGCTCGCTGAACCTTTCGTCGGAAAGACCATATCCCAGCCTCGTACCCTTGTCGACATTCGTGCCTTCTCTGACGCAAGTTCGACCGTCGGGATTGCAATTGTTATCAATGGGTATTGGCGCGCGTGGACCCTCCGGCCAGGATGGCAGACTCTCAATGGCCAGCGAGACATCGGATGGGCCGAGGGTGTCGGTTTTGACTTACTCACACTCGCCATTCTCAATGCTCGCCGAGAGCAGCCTTTCAACCACTTCCGAGTCTTCTGCGACAACCAAGGCATTGTCAATGGTTGGCGGAATGGGAGGAGTCGCAACTGGGCCACCAACCTCGTCTTTCGCAGGATCCTTGACCGTCTTGAACGCGTCTCCCCAAATGTCTCGTTTCACCTCTGCTACGTCCCTAGTGCCGACAATCCCTGCAGATGGTCCTTCCAGGGGAGTGTTTCCCCCCAGGAACCTCCTCCTCCCTCCACTCGTCCTTCCAGATGATCTCTCCACCTTCCTTGTTGACGCAAATCTCTCCCCAGGGCCACCAAACAACATTAGTGAGGGAGGCTCCCTCAGTGGGGAGAAGGATATTAATGGATTGGTTGACAAGGCAGATGACGGAGAATTGGGGAGACCAGCTCCGTGAGTTCCATGATGCCTGGCAGGACTAATTCCACTCGATTCCGAAATGTGCCCCCCTTGACAGTGCAATCACCTGCTGCACAACCTCGTAGGTACCGTCCAGATCTCACACCACGAATGTCACAATTACAGCCACATTGTCTGGTGAGGGAACATCTTCTGTGATGGGTACCAGGAATAGCAAGGTCTCATCTTGATCACACAGGAGCACAAGTTGCAGTAACGGATAGTGATCTGGATCGCATCCTAGTAGTCATAGCTCATTCTCATGCTCCTAGCACATGAGAGACTTACAGATCGGGACTTTTGGTCTTTCATGTCTTTTGTGATGAGCGAAACATTCCCGAACACCAACGCTGCCCTGCATCATCCATCATGGTGTTAGCATTCATAGCATCATGTGCCGGGATGTACTCGGGAAAAACTCTTGAGAACTATCTCTATGGTATTTGGGCCTGGCATCTACTTCATGGTCAAGACTGGCTCGTCAACTGAGATCAAGTGTCGGGTGTATTAGAGGGAGCCAAACGTCTCGCACCCAAGACTTCAACTCGCCCAAAGAGAACACTGTTCACAGTGGACCTCATCAGTGCCCTGCAGTCTGCTCTTGACTTGACAAATCCTCTGCACGCTGCAGTATATGCTTGCCTGACAACTTCCTTCTTCACCATTGTGCGCATCAGCGAATTCATGGTACCCACTCTGCAGGGCTTTGACCCTAATGTTCATGTCAAAGTGGGTGACATATGAGCCAAAGAAGATTGGCAAGGCCTTTGCATGACAGTATTTCGTCTTCCATGCACTAAAGTCGCTATAGCTGGAGAGGATGTGTTTTGGGCGTCCCAGTCTGGTGTAGTAGATCCCCAGGCAGCCCTAGCCAATCACCTCGCCATCAACAAGCTTAATCCAACAGATCCGTTGTTCAGTTGGAGGCATCGCTCTGGGTTACATCCTCTGACGAAGACTCAGTTTATGAAGTGCCTTCAAGATGCCAACAATCGTTTGGGTGGAGAATCATTGAAGGCTCATGGCATACGGATCAGAGGGACGTTAGAGTATTTATTGCGAGGAGTTCCTTTCGAAACTGTGAAAACTATGGGGCGCTGGCAGAGTGATGCATTCCTGGTGTATCTTCGCAAACATGCAGTGATATTGGCACCCTACCTCCAGGACCATCCAATCCTAGAGCCTTTCATGCACTATGCACTTCCATGATTAATTTATGTAAGTGTCGCGACTCTCCTTCGAATTTGGGGTCGAGCTAAAGCTAGATGCATCGTCTCACTCCTTTAGGTTCAGGGTATCTCAGCTCGCTCTTGCCCAGGCTTCTCAAGGAGGTACAAGGCTTGTTTCGGTCGAAAAACCCCTGCAGGTTTTTACCCAAAACACTCATTTAATTTCTTTCTCGTAATTTAAATGTTTCACTCGTTTGTTACTCGTTGTCTGTCTGTCGTTACTCCTTGCCACAATTCGATCTTCTCTCGAGATCAAAAGCATAGATTATTGAATATTGAATAGGTGACTGTTTAAAACTCCGATCGTCATCTCCGATCGAACATCTCATTGGACATTTAAATGATGCGGCTCACCAAATATTTTGGACCTATACATGCTTGAATTCTGAATGTCATCAATGTTATCACCGTCAACATCACCGTCAACATCACCGTCATCATCGCCGTCATCATCGCCGTCATCATCACCCCACAGCATTGGGGGATCCCTTCGTGATATCACGGACAGCGTGCCCGAACTTGCCATCCCAGTTTTCCAGGTCGAACATGCCGGGCGCAAGCGAGAGATGCAGACGTATATGGTAGGAGTATTCTCTCATTTCACGTCATGGCGAGCACTGACCTTGTTATAAGATGGCCCTCGATGGAATCGAAACACCAGCTGATGAGCAAGATGCCCTGTTCACCAAGTTATGCATCGAGACGGTGCACTCGAGCTATCTTGCAGCGCAGAATCGTGTGCGCCAATATACCCAATTCTTGATGCTCCTCAAGCGTGAGGAAGATGCATGGGCACAGAGAGCTAGCAGAGCATGCTGTCTAATGCCGGATTACAAGCCTGGTAGTTATTCACTCCAGGGATGACTCAAGAACCCTCAACTGTTCCACAACTTTCTGCAGTAAACTTGAAGTTCCTAGTCTGCAGAGGTCATTTTATTTCAGCAGGTTCTCGCTTGTGTCGTTCCTTGTATTTCAATTTAACATACTATTACGCTTATCTACCTCTCATTGTTCAACTAGTATGTATAGGTGATCTTGAAAATGTATCTCTTGCTCGACAACTTGCCAGTGGGTTAATGTATTGAATATGGCAATGCCTGAATGAGCCAGTACCAAACATCGGTAGTAGCCGCACTAGCTGTTACTATTATTGACCGATATCAACTTGAATGTTTGCCGCGCCTCCCACTGGCACTGGCAGCAGCCCGAGTTCAAACGCTTAACGGATGCGTCTTTCTCAACCGCCTTCGATTTTTTTGCTTATCTTCGTTGTTTCAATGGTGTGCTGTGGCGCAGCACATTGCTCTTGGGAGAGAGGGTACAGATTTTCGTGGACTTAGCAGACACCGCTCTATCTGCAAGTACTACCAGAAGGCAAGCACGCTAGCTACGGAGAGAAGGCGAGATCGGGCAAGAGGGTCCATTCAAACCTTGCAAAAATCCTCGCAGATCGCAACTACAGTTAGTAGTGGTATTACTCCTAGTGTCACGGTAGGTCTCCAATTTCATACCGTATTTGCCTCCAACTTGACGTTGAAATCCTCTTGTGACTCAATCACAGCTTGGGCCGATCCAATTTACCAAGGACCGTTACTTGAAACCCATTGCTCATTGCGAATTTGGGGTATCCATTAGCTCCGAGTCGTTGCCTCAGCCTATCGTCGACCCTGGGCCAGGCAGTACTGCACACGCTAGTAATTCAACTTTCACATTCGAAGACCCCCAAGTTTTCGACGTTTCAATGGAGGACACCGACGAACGGGATCATGACATCCAAGGTGTGAACCTTCTCATCGTGTTGTACATAACACTCATAAGTCGCAAGAAAATCCAGTTCTACATGCCCCACGACGCAATCTTGGGCCAGTCCCGAGAAGTTTTGAAGACCTTTTACCTGCTGACGAGGACATCAACCTGTCAGATACTTCTTGTAGTCATGCTATGACCGAAACTCGACATCCACCTCAGCACAGGATTCAAAGAATCCTTCTAACTCTGCGGGATTCTCTTCAGACCGCGTTCAATGCCTTCGGACTCTGTCGACAATATCCTAGGCGGCCTTCCTTTGAACCTGACAAGTACATCCCGACTTCTCTACTTGCCAAGTCCTGTCCGATGGCTACTGATGGGCATGATGCCGAGAAACCTGATACTTCTCCCAAACCACCTCACCCCTTCCCCAATATGACCACCTACCGCCTCATGACCTGGATGAACTCCGGAAGTCATCATAAGTCAGAGGCTGAGGTATCACGCCTGGTTAAAGATGTGATTCAGGCGGAGGACTTTAACGCTAGGGACCTCGATGGATTTTCTGTGAGGAAGAGCTTGCGTGCATTGGACCATGTCCATGACGAAGGAAAGGGGACTTCCGCTTTCCCCGACGACTGGTTAGAGACGGACATTACTTTGGACATACCTACTAAGTCGAGAGATGACCCGTCCAGGTCGTTTACCGTTCCGGGGTTTCATTATCGACCGCTCCTTGGAGTCATCCGCTCCGTATTTACTGACATCCAAGCTAATGCGTTCCATCTTCTACCTTTCAAGCGACTTTGGAAGGATCCTCTTGATGACGGCCCGGGTCATCAGCGGGTGTTCGATGAGTTGTATACCTCCGACTCCTGGCTCCAGGCTCAGGATGACTTACAGCGGCAGCCAAGAGAACCTGGCTGCACACTAGAGCGTGTTATTGCTGGGCTCATGTTCTTCTCCGATGCGACTCATCTCGCGACCTTCGGAACGGCCAAGGCTTGGCCCCTTTACCTATACTTTGGAAATCTAACCAAGTACGCACGCTCCGCACCCAAATCTGGTGCATGCCATCTTGTTGGATTTCTACCTTCGGTACGTCAACAGTCTCCAGTCCATACGCCTCTCTCACGTTAGATTTGAGCTTCCGGATAGCGTCAAGGACGTCCTCAACAGCTTACCTCGGATATCGAAAACTGGAATGGCCGCCCTTCACACACACTGCCGACGGGACTTGTTTCACGCCTGTTGGAAACACTTACTGGACGCAGACTTTCTTGAAGCATACCGGCATGGAATTGTGCTCCGGTGTCCGGATGGTATACTGAGACTGGGTATTTCCACGCATATTCACTTACTCCGCAGATTACCCAGAAAAGTACGTACTTTTTACTTCGTTTTCTCATCTTAACGCAACTCGAGTTTCTAGGGTTTTGATAGCAACAACAAAGGTTATGGGATCTTGCCCTTGTCCGCGTTGCCTCACGCCGAAAGCCTCCTTTGATCTCCTGGGCTTGTTGAAAGATATGCGAGGTCGTGTTAGTAACCTCCGAACTTACTGTCTGGACAGGGTGAAGAGTGCCCGAGGATTCATCTATGGGGAGGGAAACACCGTTGACGGTTCAAAGGTGCAGGCCACTCTGGGAGAAGGGTCATGGGTACCGACGGTGGTGAGTCTTTTTGAATTCAATAACATTAGGTCACTACCTGACTTTCTACCAGAACGCTTTTGCAGAGAAACTGGGAGATCTAGGGTTCGACACCTTTCGCATGCTGGTGGTCGATTTCATGCACGAATGTGAGCTGGGTACCTGGAAGGCCCTGTTCACCCACCTCATCCGTCTACTCTATGCATTTCCTGGTGGCGAGCGCCTGGTCGCGAATCTTGACAACAGGTTCATCCCTCTTGCTTATTCTCCTTACTCATTTGACAAGTGTTGGCTCTTAAAACAGGTTTCGCCATGTTCCGTCATATGGCAATGGAGTTATACGGAATTTTGCAAATAACACTTCAGAAATGAAAAGACTGGCAGCGAGAGACTTTGAGGATATTCTCCAGGTATGTCGCAGCGGTTGAGTGGTGGACGTGCGCTGTTGACATCTAGTATCCCAGTGCGCCATGCCAGTTTTTGAGGGGCTTTTCCCAGAAGGACATGATGCGCTGGTACAATCGCTGTTGTACAGGTTTGCCCTATGGCACGCCCTGGCAAAACTAAGAATTCATTCCGAGACTACATTGTCGGTTTTCGATGAGACCTTCAAGCAACTCTCCCGTCAGCTACGCAAGTTCCGAGACTTTACATGCGCTGCTTTCACTACCTTGGAGTTACCGAAAGAACAGGCCGCTCGAGATCGCAAGGCCGCCCGTGAACGTTCAGGTCTCGACAACCCAGACACTGGGAGCAGCGGCCGAAAGGCCAAGAAATTTAATTTGAGAACTTACAAATTCCACGCCATGGGGGATTATCTACGGTCAATCCGGCTCTTTGGGACCACAGACTCCTTTACCTCGCAAATTGTAGGTGAACGTCTACTCTACTATTGTCTTCTGGTCTCAATTTGATTTCGGGCAGGGAGAGTTGGCGCACAGAGCGTTGAAGGCCTTCTACCCATTAACAAATAAACTAGATACCCCAGCACAACTCGCTAAGCATGAACACCGGCGTCGCGTCCTTCGGCGAGTCGCAGAGTCAGGTCACAGTTTATACGCTAGCAAGCAGATGCTGGTTGACTTGCCTGCAGATTTCAAAGGTCACCACTACATGTCGAAGAACTACAATAATCCAATGCACATATTCGCTTTTCTTCGTGATCACGGTGATGATCCGGCTGTAAAGGTAAGTCGCGGCTTCTCTCGTTGTTCATCTTGTTCATGATAAGGTGTAGGCGTTCATACCGAGACTTAAGGATCATATACTGTATCGTTTGCGAAAGTTAGACATTAGCCATTGCGACCACGTGTTCACAGATGAGGAGCGTAATTCTGTTATAATAGCAGATAGTAGACTATACTCAGTTCAAACTATGCAGGTACGTGATTCGCCTTTTTAGCCTTACTAATTCACTCAGGTTATTTCATCCCAACAGGTCTACTACACGACCTATGACCTTCGACGAGAGTACGATATCGTCAATCCTCGGACACACTGTGATGTCATGGTATTATCCGGGGAAACCAGGCCACGACATCCATATTGGTATGCCCGAGTTCTCGGCATCTATCATGTAGATGCATGGCAGAGCATCGAAACTCCAATGAAACGACACCAAATCGAGGTTCTTTATGTTAGATGGATGGCGCCAATAACAGACCACCAATCAGACATCAATTGTGCCAGGTTGCCAAAGATTGCTTTCGTTGATGAGTCCGACCAAGACGCCTTTGGCTTTCTCGATCCACGTCAGGTCATCCGAAGTGCACATCTAATTCCAGCTTTTGCTTCTGGGCGTGGAACCGCCTCCCTTCGCTACGGGAAATCTTTTGCTCGTCAGTCTGGTGAATTAGACGACTGGGAAGCATACTACGTTGGAATGTAAGTGCAAACTCTGATCCTGTCATCCTTACTCAAGCTGTAGCTCGCTCAGTTTTGTTGACCGGGATATGTTTATGCGGTATACACCCCATGGAATAGGGCATCCTACAGCCGTGCGGGAGATAATACGAGATATTGCTAACGCAGAACTCATAGACAACGCACCGTCCAAGGAAGACGAGAGCGACTCGGATGAGGGCGATATCGAGCAGTGCGGAGGTGACGACGACGATTCGGATGGAGGTGACGGTGACGATGATAGCGAGGAGTCGAGTGTTGAGGATTCAGATGATCAGGAAATGGCAGATGGTGAAGACGAGGAAGATGATTTTATTTCTTTCTGACTCGGATTTACTACTATTTTCAAAGCTCGTACCTGTTACTTTTCATTTTCAAGCTGGATCACTGCCATCACCTAGTACTCGACCTGCAACAAACCGCTAACTTAGAATGTAGTGCAAGATTTTGTCGCCATGCTGGCCCGGGGGCTTATGATGGTTTTGGACTGCCGCGTCAGATTCGTGCCGCATGGGCCATAGTGCATAGCGTATGAGCTTGTCCGTCAGAATAGAACAAAGTTTGATTCACAAGTGGTACAAGTTTTAGACGAAAAGCAACTAATTAAAGGCAAGTCAAAATCGCGGCGCTCTATGTAGCAGTGCGATCAGCAAGGCCCGCCGAGCCTCCAAGGCTAGAACCAAGATGAGGATGAACGAGGATGATTGGTAACATTGAGCCGAGTGCGACGCCAAGTCACGCCTACTGTGATGGCGCGATGGCGTGATTCTGTTGGGAAGTCTAATGGTATTCCGGATCTGTTGATCAGTGTCGAAGGCAGCTCAAACCAGAAGGTCTTGAATGGCTTCTTACCACCAAAAAAACATGAGGATGAACGGGGATGATTGAAAACATTGAGTCGAGTGCGCTGCCAAGTCATGCCTGATGTGATGGCGTGATGGCGCGATATTGTTAGGAAGTCTAATGGTATTCCGGATCTGTTGGTCGGTGTCAAAGGCAGCTCAAACCAGAAGGTCTTAAATGGCTTCTTACCACCAAAAACCATGAGGATGAACGAGGACGATTGAAAACAATGAGTCGAGTGCGCTGCCAAGTCATGCCTGATGTGATGGCGCGATGGCGCGATATTGTTGGGAAGTCTAATGGTATTCCGGATCTGTTGGTCGGTGTCAAAGGCAGCTCACACTAGAAGGTCTTGAATAGCTTTAGACTACAAAAAATGAGTGAGCATAATATGAAGCATTAAAATGCCTGAGGGGATTGTACTGCCAAGCAATGCCTACTGCGATGGCACGAAACCACAATTTTTGTACGAAGTACCAAACCATTATACCTTTGCTGACGAGTGCCAAAGGTACTTCCCACGAGAAAGGATTGAATGGAATTATCATTTAAAACATAAATAAAGTAAATTGATAATGCTTAACATAGTTTGCACGAGTATTCCAGGACCCCACATCCGCTGCACTGGAGGAACGTCGCCGCATTGTCAAGGACTGCTCACGTCACCCTGGATCTGCAAGCATACATGACTGTGTATGTAAAACACGGGTTTCTTAGTGTATATATGGGCATGTTGAGGACGAAAAAAATGATATCGTTCTACAGTTCTCACGTGTACCTTATCAAGGACTCATCCGTTTACTGATGGCAACCCGTGGATAGCAGCTTTCCATCAGCAGAAAAGGCTGCACAATCGACGCGCTTTTCGTGTTGTAGAGGTAGATGGACTTCGAAGTGTATGTCATTGAGACACCAGAGACGTGTTGTTTTATCCGATGATGTACTCGCAAGGAGGAGGTCATTCTCAATTAAAGTGAGTGATTTGACAGGACCTGCCCGCCAGGAACCGTAATCCCGGAAAATGGCGATCTGCTGCCATGTGGCAGTGCTAAATATCCTGATCGAGCCGACCAAGCCAGCAATAAGCTTCTTCTTTTTGTCGGATGTCCAGACCAAGCTCCAAACTGACCAATCGAGATCGATCTTGGTGAGCAGTTTGCCTGTCCTTGTATCCCAGATTTCGATTCCCTCATTAAATCCTCCCGTTGCGATCATTTTTGCTTTGGGTGAGTAGCTCACCGCGTACACCGAGTTGAGTCCAGTCTTGATTGGATTCAAACCCAGGACTGGTTCTCCACTCTTGACATCCCACACTCCAGCCGTCCCGTCCCAGGATCCACTCACCACTCGCTCACCGTTTGGACTCCAGCATACTGACGTCACACCTTTAGTGTGCTCTTTCCATCTAGCGACAACCTTCCCCATCTCAACATCCCACAGTCTCACTGTCCCGTCAGTGCTTCCACTGGCAAGAGTCTTGCCATTTGGAGACAATTCTATAGTCAATACTCCTTCCTCATCCCCTTCATCCCGCCACTCCTCACCTATTTGTACACTGCTCCTTAGGTCCCACAGTCGAAGTGAGCCATCAAAAGAACACGTGACCATGCGCTGCCCGCCGGGAAGGTGCACAATGCCCGATACGTTATTGGTATGGCCTCGCATCGTCTTGCAGGGGGTTACTACTGACATTTGGTTCATCTCAAGAGGAGGGGAAGACTTCGTGGCGCTCGGGGATCTCAATCAAGGGAATCGTGGCCTATACACGAGAGCGGATCGTTGGATCAGCACGGCTTATCTTGCGGAGGTATATATCGTGGGTGAATTTACTGGCCAATCTACTTTCATCTGAGTTCATGTCTGTAGAAATGCCTGGAGGAGTTGCTTACGGGAAGTCCTATCCAGGGAATTCAATCCGGACTCACAGGACAGCTTCGGGACGACGAATCGAGGAGATTTAGTCCTATCGTTTCATCCCTTCAGCATTTCCTACTCGAACAAACCAGAGTATTACTTACGGCAAAGCCCCACTTAGAACAATCTGACCCAGGTTCACTCCACGCAAGAACGAGAGGGGCGGTCTGGTAGCTAGATAGTGGACGTTTATTTCGGGGCTGAGAAGGCTGCGCAAGTCTTGGTTTGAGTTATATATCAAGGCGCGTATTCCGTACGTTATTCTCTCCACAGCTTTGCAGCGCTGTGCAAACGAGGCGCCACGTGCGGCGTCTCCTTGTCTCTATTCGGCCCTTGGCATATGGTCCGATGCTGCATCTCCGCTTTCTGCATTTTTCTACCAGCCTGCCTCGCACGACAGTGTCGCACATCTCGTCACCGACATTCGTTCCTCATCGCCATCTTCAACCACAATAAGGCAAGTATTTTTGGCGAGACTCAGTGCACTAGCTTGTCCTGCTTAAATCCCTCCCATCTGACCCTTTTGCCAGACCCATCGGAACTTGTGAGCTCCGCCCACTACTATATAAAATGAAAGCGGCAGGGCAGCGACTCGGACATTTGGAAGTTGCCAGTACTGGCTCCAAGCGTGGGGCAGCATCACATGGCTAAACGAATCTCGTAGGGCTTTCTCAAAGACACTTCCCCCGAGCGCAAGGTACCCGACATAGAACGCCCTAATCCACATTCCGCGGGAAACAAGCGAACCTTACCTGGTATGAATAGCAAAGATGTTTCCAGGAGGTTGCTTATCATGCAAGGTGTTCGGATTCGGTACTGAGTTCGAGTGAACGACCGAGCTGATTGTCTTGCTTTTCTTCAGAATTTGGACCATCAACAGGAGAATGAGATACAAAACAGGAATAGTACTGGACGATTCTACCATGTACGGTTCTTGATGCGTTTGTTTTCTCGTTAGATCGCTCCGGCCGCTGGGCAACACCTGACCAGCTATTAGCGGACCGTCGTACAAGACATACCTGGTTCTCTTGTTGTGCAGCAACTTCGACAACAAGAAGACTACGAATCGAAGAAGTGTGTGACCCTGGGCGTTGTTGGAGTTCGATTGATTCATCTGATTGAGTTGCAAAAGCGTTTAATGAGGTCATCTAATGTGCGTATTCCCGATTTCTTCACCAACGAATCGCCCTAGGCGACGATTTAGCCACGTGCGTCCTCTCATCTCTATTTTTTTCCTTGGGTCATCAATGATGCAATTCATCTTCACTTTCTGCAAACGCAGATTGTTCCAGGACTATCACATTCTCCGGTCAAGCAATAGATGTAGTTTCTGCTTGCTCCACATTCACCATCGCAGAACTTCACTGAGCTCTTTCTTTTTCACATCCATCACTCCTTTAGACCACTACAGCTACCCTGCGCGCCTTTCGACATATTCAAAGTTATTTTCCGTGCAGACAATAGCGAGGCTGACCGCCCGCTATCACAACTTTTTTGACTTGTTTTCGATGTTTCACGATTGGGGAGAGCGATGCGTGCTTCTACCTGAATGCGTGTCATTGGCATTGTTCCACTCCCCATCAAATTATCAAATGTCCATAGACATGCATGAAGCACTGTTTGATCCTGATAGCCTCAGACTAATGTATCCTGTGTTCCCCCCACATGGGATTGTAGCGACGGAGGCTAACTTTTTCTCACCTCGTTACCTCCTGAACTGTTTTGCACATCCGTCATAAAGATGCTCAGAAGATTCAGGCGGAAAATCGAGGCTAGCATTGAATCAATTGGTAGCTTTCGTAGTATGTGAGAATGAAAATTGAGCCGTTGCACAGGAATGATGTCAATATTTATTTGTAGGTACATGGCACTGTCTACGCTATGTTCATTGCTACATACGAGTTGATTGGAATGTGCGCAGAAATATGTGCTGGTGCACAAAAATTAGTATTGAAAACAGTGATGCAATACTCGGAAAAGAGAGATAGCGAATAAAGATTGTTCATGTGCTTCGAGGAGTGTTGTTGGTACCAGGACTGTCATCAGTACCAGGAGAGACACAACAGAGAAAAAACACCACGCGAACCCACAGTTTGGGGCTCTTAACGCGCTTGGCTATTTCACTAGCAGTTTCAGGCCGACGAGGGGGAGCAACAAATATCACCTGCACAGCAATCATCGAACCCAGCAATTAAAATATGCGCGAGAAACACGCACCTCTCTGTCCCGCATTGCGCAAACATCGACGACATGAGAACTGCCATGAGAGAACATAGCTTGCCCTGGGGAATGCTGGAGTTCGATTGCTTCATTAGCGTTAGGCGGAGAGCGTAAGAGTGAGGACAGGCGACCAATTAGTGCACCTGGACGTGACTCCGAGGGCGTTTGGGATCGCTGAGGTTCAGTTGCATCATCGGTATGGAGTTGAGGGCGGGGCAAAAGTGAGGACAGGTGACCGAGGAGTAGCTGTGGTCTGAAGCGCGAAAGCATTGGGGGTTGTGGAAGTTCGGATATTTCATCGGTGCCAGTGTTCGAGAAAGAGCGAAGGCGATTGAGAAGCGCGTGCAAATGTGACTCTGACGGTACTGGAGGGTGCTGAGTTTCAATCGTTTGATTGTGTCGAGAACGGTGAAGGAGAGAGGGAAAGCGACCAAGAAGTCCAGAAAACTTGGCACGGGCACTAGGCATTGCGGAGGACTGAGAGGACAGTGGTCAAGACAAAATCCGATTGGTAGAAATGTTGACGACGTACAGGAGCATTGACTTGCGTATCATCAAAAAACCTTAGTGGGGGTTCATCTGCATCACCGAAACCTCTGGTAGCATCAGCCTGGAACTCATTATTATGATTGATGAGGTTGACAAACGCATCACGTACTTTCAAAAACGATTTGTCACTGATGGCCAGGGACGAGCGAGAGATGTGCTCTTCGCTTGAAGATGCATGCACTTTCTGTTTGATTGCAGGCTAAATCAGTGGATGGTGGATGGTGCATTAATACTCACATCCAGGAGATCTTCTAGGCCAGCTGTGTTAAGGATGTCGTGAATGTTCCACACATACGCGTTCTTGTCAAAGCAACCTGTGGATAGCAGTTTTCCATCTGCGGAAAAGCCCACACACTCGACGCCCTGTTTGTGTTGTAGAGGAGGACCGACTTGGAGGTTTGTGTCGAGATTCCAGAGACGTGCTGTTCTATCAAAAGATATGCTTGCAAGGAGGCGGTCGTTCTGAAATACAGTGAGGGAGGTAGTAGGACCTGTGTGACCCTCCAAAACGGCGATCTGCTGCCATGTGGCAGTGTCCAATATCTCAATCGAGTCGAATAACCCGGCAATAAGCTTTTTGTTGGATGTCCAGGCCAAACTCCAAACTGCCCTTATGAACATGATTTTGGAGAGCAGTTCGCCTGTCTTTGCATCCCAGACTTTGATTCCGTTATGGGATCCACATGTCGCAATCATTGTTGCCTCGGGTGAGTAGCTTACCACGTACACGAAATGGTGTCCAGTCTTGATTGGATTCAAACCCTGAACAGGTTCTGCGCTCTTGCCATCCCATACTCTTGCTGTCCCGTCGTGTGATCCGCTTACCACCCGCTCACCATCTGGACTCCAGCACACTGACGTCACCCAATCAGAGTGCCCTTCCTGACATCTAGCGACGACTTTCCCCATCTCAACATCCCGCAATCTCACTGTCCCGTCACTGCTCCCGCTTGCCAGAGTCTTGCCATTTGGAGACAATGCCATAGTCATTATTCCTGTCTCATCCCCTTCATCTCGCCACTCCTCGCCTATCTGTGCACCACTCTCTAGGTCCCATCGTCGAAGTGAGTTGTCCAAAGAACATGTGATAATGTGCTTCCCGCCGGGAAGGTGCGCAACGCCGGATACGTCATCGGTATGGCCTTGCATCGTGTGGCGGGGAGTTACTGCTGACATCTTCTGCATCTTAGGAGGAGGAGAAGACATGGTGGGCGCTCGGGGATCTCAATCAAGGGAATCGTGGCCTATACACAAGAGCGGCTTGTTGGATCAGGACAGGTTATCCTGGGTATAGATTGTCGGTGAATCCACTGGCCTATCTGCTTTCATCTGAGTACGTGTTAATAGAAATGCCTGGAGGAGTTGCTTACGGGAAGTCCTATCCAAGGAATTCAATCTTGACTCGCAAGACAGCTTGGGGACGACGTATCCAGGAGATTTAGCTCTATCGTTTAATCGCTTCAGCATTTCCTACTCGAAAAAAAACCAGAGTATAACTCACGGCAAAGCCCACTTGGAACAATCTGACCCAGGTTCACTCCACGCAAGAACGAGAGGGTCTGGAAGCTAGAGAGTGGGCATTTACTTTGGGGCTGAGAAGGCTGCGCAAGTCTTGGTTTGACTTATATATCAAGGCGCGTACTCCGTACGTTATTCTCTCCACAGCTTTGCAGCGCTGTGCAAACGAGGCGCCACGTGCAGCGTCTCCTTGTCTCTATTCGGCCCTTGGCATATGGTCCGATGCCGCATCTCCACTTTCTGCATTTTTCTACCAGCCTGCCTCATACGACAGTGTCGCACGTCTCGTCACCGATATTCATTTCTCATCACCGTCTTCAACTACAATAAGGGAAGTATCTTTGGCGAGACTCAGTGCACTAGCTTGTCCTGCTCATATCCCTCCCATCTGACCCTTTTGCCAGACCCATCGGAATTTGTGAGCTCCGCCCACTACTTTATAAAATGAAAGCGATATGGCAGCGACTCGGATATTTGGAAGTTGCCAGTATTGGCTCCAAACGTGGGGCAGCATCACATGTCTAAACGAATCTCGTAGGGCTTTCTCAAAGACACTTTCCCCGAGCGCAAGGTACCCGACATAGAACGGCCTAATCCACATTCCGCGGGAAACAAGCGAACCTTACTTACCTGGTATGAATAGCAAAGATATTTCCAGGAGGTTGCTTATCATGCAAGGTGTTCGGATTCGGTACTGAGTTCGAGTGAACGACCGAGCTGATTGTCTTGCTTTCTTCAGAATTTGGACCATCAACAGGAGAATGAGACACAAAACAGGAATAGTACTGGACGATTCCACCGTGTACGCTTCTTGATGCGTTTGTTTTCTCGTTAGATCGCTCCGGCCGCTGGGCAACACCTGACCAACTATTAGCGGACCGTCGTACAAGACATACCTGGTTCTCTTGTTGTGCAGCAACTTCGACAACACGAAGACTGCGAATTGAAGAAGTGTTGAGCCCTGGGCGTTGTTGGAGTTCGATTGGTTCATCTGATTGAGTTGCAAAAGCGTTTAATGAGGTCATCTAATGTGCGTATTCCCGATTTCTTCACCAACGAATCGCCCTAGGCGACGATTTAGCCACGTGCGTCCTCTCATCTCTATTTTTTTCCTTGGGTCATCAATGATGCAATTCATCTTCACTTTCTGCAAACGCAGATTGTTCCAGGACTATCACATTCTCCGGTCAGGCAATAGATGTAGTTTCTGCTTGCTCCACATTCACCATCGCAGAACTTCACTGAGCTCTTTCTTTTTCACATCCATCACTCCTTTAGACCACTACAGCTACCCTGCGCGCCTTTCGACGTATTCAAAGTTATTTTCCGTGCAGATGATAGCGAGGCTGACCGCCCACTATCACAACTTTTTTGACTTGTTTTCGATGTTTCACGATTGGGGAGAGCGATGCGTGCTTCTACCTGAATGCGTGTCATTGGCATTGTTCCACTCCCCATCAACTTATCCAATCTCCATAGATGTGCATGAAGCACTGTTTGATCCTGACAGCCTCAGACTAATGTATCCTGCGTTCCCCAACACGGGATCGGGACAACGGAGGCTTCACCTCAACTTTTCCTGGGCGTTGGAGGTGTCCACATGTCATTCACGACACGAACCACTCAAGAGTCTCACTCTATCGAAGAACCTGAGACCACCGAAGATTACGTTCCATGAATAGAGTTGTTTTCTTTCTCTGTGCTAGTTGAGCGCTGACTGTACTGACTTGAACGAATAGGCAGGCGTCTGGCAGTACCCAACACAACGAATACGTCGAATCCAACGGTTCTTTCAGCTACGCACACACAGAGCCAGTGAGCGGGTTGTCTTCTCATTTCGCGTTGGGCCATCATCTAGATCAGACACAAAGAAATATGATTGCCTCCTGAACTGTTTTGCACAACCGCCATAAAGCATGCTTTGAAGATTCAGGCGAAAAGTAGCATTGAATCGATTGGTGGCGTTGGTAGTATGTGAGAATGAAAATTGTGCCATGGTACAGGAATGATGTCAATCTTTATTTGTAGGTACATGGCGCTGTCTACGCTATGTTCGCTACATACAAGTTGATTGGAGTGTGCGCAGAAATTTGTGCTGGTGTTAAGACGCATGAGAAATAGTATTGAATGCAGTGATGCAATACTCGAAAAAGGAATAGTGACGACAAGAAAATAGTGAATCATGTGCTACGAGGAGTGTTGTTGGTACCAGGACTATCGTCGGTACCAGGAGACACACAGCAGAGGAAAAACACCACGCGAACCCATGGTTTGGGGTTCTTAATGCGCTTGGCTATTTGACTAGCAGTGTCGGGTCGACGAGGCGGAGCAACAAATATCACCTGCACAGAAATCATCGAACCAGATAGTTAAAATATGCTCAAGAAAGACGCACCTCCCTGTCCCACATTGCGGAAACATCGACGACATGAGGACTGCGATGAGGGAAGGTAGCTGGCTCTGGGGAATGCTGGAGTTCGATTGCTTCGTCGGCATTAGGCGCAGAGCGGAAGAGTGAGGACAGGCGACTAATTAGTGCACCTGGACGCGACTCCGAGGGCATTTGGGATCGCTGAGGTTCAGTTGCTCCATCGGCATAGAATTGAGGGCGGGGCAAAAGTGAGGATAGGCGAAGGCGATGGAGAAGCGGATGCAAACGCGACTCTGACGGTACTGGAGGGTGCCGAGTTTCAATCGTTTGATTGTGTCGAGAACGGTGAAGAAGGGAGGGAAAGCGACCAAGGAGGGCGGAAAATTTGGCGTGGACACCGGGTATTGCAGAGGACTGGGAGGACAGTGGTCAGGACAAGAACTGATTAGCAGAAACGTTGATGACGTACAGGAGAATTGGCGTGCGTGCTGTCAAAAAACCTTGGTGAGTGTTCATCTGCATGGCCAAAGCCTCCGGTAGCATCAGCCTGGCCAGAATTTATTATTATCATTGATGAGGTTGACAAACGCGTCACGTACTTCCAAAAACGACTTGTCACTGATGGCCAGCGATGAGCGAGAGGTGTGCTCTTCGCTTGAAGACTCGGAGCCGTGAGATGATGCATACACTTTCTGTTTGATTGCAGGCTAAATCAGTGAGACAGTCGATGGTGTGTTAATACTCACATTCAGGAGGTCTCCTAGGCTAGCTGTGTTAAGGATGGCGTGAATATCCCACACATACACGTTATTGTCATCACAAGCTGTGGATAGCAACTTTCCATCGGCGGAAAAGGCCACACACTCGATGTCCTGTTCGTGTTGTAGAGGAGGACCGACTTGGAGGTTTGTGTTGACATTCCAGACGGCATAAAAGGTCACATTCTCGACGTCCTGTTTGTGTTGTAGAGGAGGACCAACTTTGAGGATTGTGTCGAGATTCCAGAGACGCGCTGTTTTGTCCCACGATGAACTTGCGAGGAGGCGGTCGTTCTGAAATAAAGTGAGGGAGCCAACAGAATTTGTGTGACCCTCCAGAATGGCAATCTGCTGCCATGTGGCAGTGCTGAATATCCTAATCGAGCTATCGAAT
The DNA here is from genome assembly GCA_016628085.1 of Suillus occidentalis. Lineage (NCBI taxonomy): Eukaryota > Fungi > Basidiomycota > Agaricomycetes > Boletales > Suillaceae > Suillus > Suillus occidentalis. The sequence continues at coordinate 45,166 of JABBWB010000278.1, forward strand.
AAACCAGCGATGAGCTTCTTTTCGTCGGAAGCCCAGGCCAAGCTCCAAACTGATCTATCGAGTGTGATTGTTGAGAGCAATTCGCCTGTCCTTGCATCCCAGATTTTGATTCCACTCTCGTTGTATCCTCCTGTCGCAATCATTTTTGCCTCGGGTGAGTAGCTCACCGCGCCCACGTACTCGTGCTCGGTCTTGATTGGATTCAATCCCTGGACGGGTTCTCCACTGATGACATCCCACACTCTTGCTGTCCCGTCGTATGATCCACTCACAACTCGCTCGCCATTTGGACTCCAGCACACTGACGTCACCCAATCAGAGTGCCCTTCCTGACATCTAGCGATGACTTCTCCTGTCTCAACATCCCACAACCTCACTGTCCCGTCACTGCTTCCGCTCACAATGTTCTTGCCATTTGGAGACAATGCCATCGCCCGTACTCCTGCCATATCCCCTTCATCTCGCCACTCCTTACCTATCTGTGCACCGCTCTCTAGGTCCCACAGTCGAAGTGAGCCATCAAAAGAACATGTGACAATGCGCTGCCCGCCGGGAAGGTGCGCAACCCCACATACGTTCTCAGTATGGCCTCGCATCGTCTTGCGGGGGGTTACTACTGACGTTTGGTTCATCTCAAGAGGAGAAGACATGGTAGGCGCTCGGGGATCTCAATCGAGGCAATCGCGGCCTATACACGAGAGCGGCTCGTTGGATCAGGACAGCTTATCCTGTGGAGGTATAGATCGTGGGTTAATTCACTGGCCTATCTGCTTTCATCCGAGTTTCTGTCAGCAGAAATGCCTGGAGGAGTTGCTTACGGGAAGTCCTATCTAGGGAATTCAATCCAGACTCACAGGACAGCTTCGGGCCGACGAATACAGGAGATTTAGCTCTATCGTTTCATCCCTTCAGCATTTCCTACTCGAACAGACCAGAGTACAACTCACGGCAAAGCCCCACTTGGAACAATCTGACCCAGGTTCACTCCACGCAAGAACGAGAGGGGCGGTCTGGTAGCTAGATAGTGGACGTTTACTTTGGGGCTGAGAAGGCTGCGCAAGTCTTGTTTTGAGTTATATATCAAGGCGCGTATTCCGTACGCTATTCTTGTATTCTTTCCACAGCTTTGCAGTGCTGTGTAAACGAAGCGCCACGTGCGGCGTCTCCCTGTCTCTATTCGGCCGATGCATCTCCGCTTTCTGCATTTTTCTACCAGCCTGCCTCCCTGCTCGCACGACAGTGTTGTACGTCTTGGCACCGACCTCGTCGCCCTCTTCAAGCAAAAGAAGGCCAGTATTTTTGGTGAGAGGGGCTCAATGCATTAGCTTATCCTGCCATCACCAAGTTATCGCTGATAGCAACTTAAAGACAGCGTGCAAGTTCTGCTTAAATTCCTTTCATCTGACAGCGACGACCCTTTTGCTAGAGCCAACAGTGGGCAGCGATTCGGAAATTTGCAAGTTACAAGTACTGGTTCCAAGCATGGTGTAGCCCCACATGGCTAAACGAATCCCGTTGGGCTTTCTCGAAGACACTGCCCCCGAGTGCAAGCCAACGTCGTGGGTACCTCGCGCAGAACGTCCCAATTCTAACTGCGCTGGAAACAAGCGACCTTTCCTGATATGATATTTGCGGGAGTTTCTTTTCGTGCAGGTTGTTCGGATGTAGGACCGAGTTTGAGTGAACGAGCGAGCTGATCGTCTCTCATACTTTAGAGGAATATTTGAGTCTCGCTCGAAGCGTGGATGAAATGTCCTATTTCTCAACGTATGAGCTAGAACGCGAGGTGTCAACAGATGTTATTAATGAGACATAAAAAGATACCACGACGGAGAAGGAAGTAAAGTTACAAGAATACAATGAAATTTATCACCCATGTGCTACTCACTATGAACTCGCACCATCGATGGGAGGATGAGACACACAAAAGAGAAATAGTACTAAACGATTCCACCGTGTACGGGTCTTGATGCGTTTTGCTTTGTCGTTGGTTCGTTCAGGCCGCTGGGCGACGTGCAACAACACCTGTATAGAACATGTCAGACACCAACCATTGGCAAACCGCCGTAAAATGACATACCTGGTCGTCTTGTTGCACAGCAACTTCGGCAATACGAAGACTGCGAATAGAAGAAGTACTTGGTCCTGGACGTTGTTGGAGTTCGATTGATTCATCAGCGTCGGGCTGTGAGGGGGGAAGGGGTGGAGGAGGGTAGACTTGGAGCCTACGTGGACACGACTCCCAGAAAGAAGCAAAAGCACTGCGGCGGCGATGTACGAAGGGATAAGGATGAAGACTGCTGCTAGTGGGGATCTGGGCACATAAGTCAGTACATGAATCAGCAAATTGGGATGGTGGTGGCGTACAGGACAGTCTTGCAAGTCCGGGTCCTCAAGCAAGCCTTCTAGTGAGGCTGGACGTTGCGTGGCATCATTGGCCTAGAATAGCAACGTCACCATCAATGTTGATGTCGGGAAAGGCAAGACATACTAATACATCTGAGAATGGCCTCTGCGAGCGGTATATTAGCATGCTGCATTTTTGAAATGCCTTGAGATGATAATACACACCTTCTTTTTGAGTCCAGATTGTTGTGCCTAAGAGCCGTTGCGAATGAGATAGGGAGTGGAAGTTAAATTGGTTCTCACAGGTATGGACAGAAGGTCTTCTAGGCCAGCGACTTTGAGGATAGCGTAGATATCCCACACATACGCGTTGTCATCAGCGCAAGCTGTGGATAGCATATTTCCATAGGGAGAAAAGGCCGCATATTCAACATCCTTGTCGTGCTTGAGGGGTAGACCGATAGAGAGGTTGGTGTCCAAATTCCAGAGACGTGCCGTTCTGTCCCATGATGAACTCGCAAGGAGACGGTCATTGCGAAATAAAGTGATTGCCTCAACAACTTGTTTGTGACCTTCCAGAACGGCGATCTCGTGCCATGTGGCAGTGTCGAAAATTCTAAGCGAGCCATTCCCGGAGCCGGATATCAGCTTCTTTTCATCCGACGTCCACGCCAAGCTCCAAACCGCATATTCGTGTTTGACTGTTGAGAGCAGTTTGCCCGTCTTTGTATCCCGGATTTCAATTCCGTCTTCGTTGTATCCTCCTGTCGCGATTTTTGTCGCCTTGGGTGAGTAGCTTACCACGTATATCGCCTCGTGTCCCGTCTGGATTGGATTCAAACCATGGACCATCAATGGTTCGCCGCTCTCGACATTCCAAACTCTTGCCGTCCCATCCGCAGATCCAACAACAACTTGCACGCTATCTGGACTCCAGCATACCGAGTTGACGTCTTCACTGGGCTCTTTCCATTTCGTGACGACCTTCCTTGTCTCAACGTCCCACAACCTCACTGTCCCATCAAGGTAGCTGCTGGCGATGGTTCTGCCATTTGGAGACAATGCCATGCTCCACACTCCAGTCTCATTGTCCTCATCTCGCCAATCTTCGCCTATCTGTGTGCAGCCCTCCAGGTCCCATAGTCGAAGCGAGCCATCTCTGGAACATGTTATGATGCGCCGCCCATCAGGCAGGTGCACAACACCTCTGACCAGTTTGGTATGGCCTCGCATTATTTTCTGGGTCTTTATTGTTGACACCCTTTTGATCTGAGCAGCCGTGGAAGACATGGTTTGCGCTCCGGTGTTCTTGACTCAGGACAATGTGGACTACACGTGCGAGAGCAGCTCGTTGAAGTCTTCGAGCGGGGTTTCGTTGTCTTTCAGGTACCAAAATCGTTGGTGAGTCAAAAACCTATATGATCCCCCTGAGTAAGTGTCAATCGACATGCATGAGTCATTCCTCACGAGCGGATCAGAACCCACAGCAGGTTTTTGATGCTGGTTCTCGGAAGTCTCTACGAAGATTTTTGACATTGTTAGTGCGTACTCCTCTTTCACCCAGAATGCAACTTACAACTTGGGACAAATGATTTAATCTACACAAGATCGGGAGAGGGGAGGGCTGGTAGCTGAGTGATAGTGGACTTGCAGCGGACGTTTAATTTAGGGTCGAGAGATGCAAACTGAGCGTATGTTGAGGTCATCTATTGTGCGTATTTCGCGTTCTCTTCACCAACAAATCACTTTGGGCCACGACTCAGCCACGTGCGTCCTCTCATCCCTATTTTCCCCTTGGATCCTTGATGATCCGATTCATTTCCGCTTTCTGCATACGCGGTGTCTTACAGGAGTATCAGATTTTCCGGGCAAGCAACAGATGTGGTTTCTGCTCCATGCTCACCATCGCAGAACCTCACTGAGCTCTTTCTGTTTCACATTTATCACTCCTTTGGACCATTACAGTTACCCTGCGCGCCTTTCGATATATCCAATGCTATTTTCCGTGCAAACAGTGAAGCTGACGCCATCATAACTTATTTGTGTCTTCTCTTGGATGTTCCACGATTGGGGAGAGCACTACGTGCTTCTACCTGAAAGCGTGCCATTGGCATTGCTCCACAGTTCCATGGAAGTTCCAGGCACTACTCATTGGACTTTGGTGCAAATGTCGCTCCTTCACATGCATGAACTCTTGCATTCTCTTTCATTCAAATTCAACCATGTGGAGATCAGCGGGCTTTAACAATAATCGAGCATGTCGATGTCGTCTGACTTCTCGAGCACCTTTCAGCTTGTACAGTGAGCTGGTGACCGCATGTTGTCAACTTTAAATATGACCACGACCGCTGAAAGAACCGGACTGTCTTTCTTATTCTTTCTATCGGGTTTGCCTACAAATGTACGCGTTGGATAAGTTACTTGTTCAGAAAATCGCGAAATTTGCAGCCAGTGGTTTCGGTCTCAGTGCATGATGATGTTTGGGCCTTCGCGAAGACTATCGGGTTTTCGGAAAGTCCAAATTGAGGCTAGTGCTGAGCTTCTTGCTATCGCACTGCCAGCAGTTGTCTCACGGATCCTCAACTTGAAGTTGATTCAGGCTATAGCAAACAGTAAGCCGCTTGTTCAAATTCTCCGAGACAATCAATAACTTGAATTTGAATGTACTACTACTGCCAGCACCCTGAATGACTAGTGGTACGAGTAAAGTCACCTTCAAAAACCTTGCCTTTCGACGTTCTTTCTATCACGATAACCAACTCTTGACCACGACGGTGTTCGGTGAGTTGCAGTTTGTATCAGACGCGAGACTAATCAATCATAAATACCCAATGTACAGTGCGATTTGCACCCGCAATGCACGCCTGCCTGCAAATCTCGGAGATTTTGCAAGTCATTTTTGCGAATTTGACAGAAGTCAAAACTAGCAGCAGCGTCCGACCATCATATACCACTCTGTACCACCTGGCGTTGACCTGTCGAACTTTCCGAGAGCCGGCACTGGACGCCCTATGGGCGTACATACAAATGCCAGACGTGCTTATCTCGCGCCTGCCTCAGAATGTTCGTGTTCGATCCTTAGAATGGGCTGCAGGAGGTGGTATGTTGGTAAGTGTGTTGTTCTTCTCGTTGAATGTAGTTCATAGTGTATGGATTTTAGAGTTCTATCGGACGATTGGTCGCTGCTGATAGGGTTACTTTACAAAAGTATGCGTTCCGAGTGCGCTCGTTCACTTTCAAAGAAGATGATGTAAAACATTATGTGCTGCATGAAAGCGACGCGCTTTCTCTTTTCAACTCTGGGTCTTCGACATTTCCATTTTTTCCTCTGCTCCAGGAGCTGTACTGGTATAACCAGCGCGATATGCTTCTACCTTGCCTGCAGCGCTGCATTTCCACAACCCTTATTCGACTAGTCATTCATTTGAAACGTTGGTCATCAGCAATGGTCGATCTCTTGGCAGGCATGGGCAAGGCTTGTCCTAATATCAAAGAATTTCGTTGTTTGGCGCCCGCCTGCTAGTGCATGTACCATGCTTTCAGATATCGTCACTTGCTGGGGCGATCTGGAGATCTTGGAGACGGGGGCAGTGAATGCACAGGCATTGAAGCATCTTGCATCCCTAAAACAGCTGAGGGAGCTGAAGATGCTCATGGCCGGCAGGTTACATCCCGGAACCGATGTCGCTGTTCAGCGTCATATTTTCCGTGGACACAATCAGTATCACTGTTCCAAGTGTCCAGTTTCTTCTCGCTTTCTTGACCCCCTTGCAACTTTCCGCGAAGAGCGTGCAACTATGTATCGATCAAGTTCCAAACGCCAGTCGTTCTCGACTACCTTATTCCCCTCCCTCACAGAGCATTTCAAATCCCACGTTTTGGAATCATTAAATGTTGGGGTGGTTCATCCCAAATATGTTTGGTCGCGCCATTCCCGAACTGACCGCTTCCACCTTACGAAGCCTACAGGCCTTCGCAGGGCTCACCAATCTCGATCTCAGTTCAATGCATATTTCTATCACCGATGATGAAATTTTAGACCTCGTCTCTGCCTGGCCGGAAATGAAGCATCTTTATCTTGACACGAATTGGGGCTGGGAAGTCCAATTAGGGGTGACATTTCTCGGGCTTGCAGGTGTTCTCGAGCGTTGTCCAAAACTGCGCTCGCTGGGGATCAACCTTAATACCTCGGCCTCACCTCCCCCCACTCTCCAGCAATACACTGGCATCGCCAGCGAGCAAGTCACCGACTTACGTGTTGGGTATGCGGAATGTAACGATGTTGAGGCCATGGCGATCTGTTAGCCGAGATGTGTCCCAACCTGAACAATATCTATTCCGCGCGTTCTGCAAATACACATTGGCATGACCAAGATATTTCCACTCGTCATCTATGGTTCGAAGGATTACAAACATGGAAGAAAGTCGAAGGTTTCATCGTGCAAAGGAGAAAGGAGCAACTCACACAACAATGGTGAGTGTACTTCATAGCCACATAGTGGTGCTCTCTCATTTTTCATTTCGATGTAGGGTGTATACCCCCGTTTCTGAGCAAAGAATTCGTGTACGAGACAAAAGTCAGTATTTGGAGGAGTCAGTGACGCACAACGTGTACACATCGCAAAAAAAAGCTATCGCACTGGCATACTGAACTATTATATGCTTGTAATTGGACGGGAGCGCAACGACTTGCTGTGTGTGTGTGCAATTATCGATATTTCACAGTACGTACCACATGTATAAAAAGCCGTCACGGGTCGAGTCTAGCACCAAATGATCAATTTACCATTCGTATCACGACTGGAACCTCGAGTCTTTGGCATTTGCTCGTTCTTACTCTTTTTCCAGCCTGAGGTAGAAACACCCTCTTCGTCGCTCATCATCTGGGGTATTCAGCTATCCCATCTGATATGCTCTCGTAAAGCGTCACGTCGCTGGTACTTCCACTATAAGTTAGCGCGTCGTTTCAGCAGATTCAAGCCATGGAACGATCATAGACCCCATCTTCATTTTTCATCGGTGTCTCTTGTTCCACAATATAATGTCAACTTGACTCGTGCTCGAACTCAGTCGTGTTTCGCTCATTATTCCGTGGATCCTGTTCCACACGTCCACATTCCACGTTGGGTGAAGTAAGGCTACATGCAAGTACACAGGAAATATGCGCTGGTGTCAAGGTGCATGAGAATACATAATGTTGAATACAGTGATGGGATACTCGGAAAAGAGAGATAGCGAAGAAAAAAAGTTGTTCATGTACTTCGAGGAGTGTTGTTGGTACCAGGACTATCGTCGGTACCAGGAGACACACAACAGAGGAAAACACCACGCGAACCCATGGTTTAGGGTTCTTGACGCGCTTGGCCATTTCACTAGCGGTTTCGGGCCGACGAGCAACATATATCACCTGCACAGAAATCGTCAAACCTAAACTACAATATACGCAAGAAAGACGCACCTCCCTGTCCCGCATTGCGGAAACATTGACGACATGAGAACTGCGATGAGAAAAGGTAGCTTGCCCTGGGGAATGGTGAAGTTCAATTGCTTCATTAGCATTAGGCGGAGAGCGGAAGAGTGAGGACAGGTGACCAAGTAGTGCACCTGGACGTGACTCTGAGAACGCCCTCGGCGAGGGAATTGGGATCGCTGAGGTTCATTGTTTCATCGGTATATAGTCGAAGGCGGGGCAAAAGTGAGGAGAGGTGACCGAGGGACTGTGGTCTGAATCGCGAAAGCATTGGGGGTTGCGGAAGCTCGGATATTTCACCGGCGCCAGTGTTCAGCGGAGAGCGAAGGCGATTGAGTAGCACACGCAAACGTGACTGTGAAGGTACTTGAGGTGCTGAGTTTCAATCGTTTGAATGTGTCGGGAACGGTGAAGGAAGAGGAAAATTGAGTAAGAAGTACAAAAAACTTAGGACGGGCACTAGGCATTGCGGAGGACTTAGTAGACAGTGGTCAGGACAAGAACTGATCAGCAGAGACGTTGATGACGTACAGGAGCACTAGCTTCCGTGTTGTCAAAAAATCTTGGTGGGAGTTCATATGCATCTCGCCGAAACCTCCAGTTGCATCAGCCTAGAATTGATTATTATCATTGATGAGGTTAACAAACGCGTCACGTACATCCAAGAACGATCTGTCATTGATGGCCAGCGACGAGCGAGAGATGTCTTCTTCGCTTGAAGAGCCGTGAGATGATGCATGCACTTCCTATTTGATTGCAGCCCTAAATCGTGAGACAGTGGATGGTGCGTTGACACTCACATCCACTGGCTGGGGTCTTCCAGGCCAGCTGTGTTGAGGAAGGCTTGAATGTCCCACACGTACGCGTTTGTATCACTACAAGCTGTTGATAGCAGCTTGCCATCATCGGAAGAGGCCGCACACCAAAGTTCGTCTCCTTGTGTTGTAAAGGTGGACCGACTTGGAGGTTTGTATCAAGATTCCAGAGACGTGCTGTTTTGTCCAAGATGTACTCGCAAGGAGACGGTCGTTCTGAAGTAAAGCGAAGGAGAAGACAACATGTTTGTGACCCTCTAGAACGGCGATGCTGCCATGTGGCAGTGTCGAATATCCTAATCGAGCCGAATGACCCAGCGATGAGCTTCTTTTCGTCGGATGTCCAGGCCAAGCTAGTGCACATGCCATACATTGACCAATGATCGTGTTTAATTGCGAGCCGTTTGCCTGTCTTCCCATCCCAGATTTTGATTCCTTGTTTGTAGGATCCTCCTGTCGCAATCATTTTTGCCTCGGGTGAGTAGCTCACCGCATACATGTGCCCGTGTCCCGTCCTGATTGGATTCAAACCCTGGACTGGTTCTCCGCTCTTATCCCACACTCTTGCCGTCCCGTCAATGCATCCACTCAACACTCGCTCACCATCTGGACTCCAGCACACTGACATCACAGATTTAGTGTGCCTTTTCCATTCGACTCCACCATACCGTCAAAGCTTTAGCCTGCTCTTTCCATCTGACAATAACCTTCCCTATCTCAACGTCCCACAATCTCACTGTCCCGTTATTGCTCCCGCTTGCCAGAGTTTTGCCATTTGGAGACAATGCCAGCATACTCACTATTCCTTTCCCATCCTCTTCATCTCGCCACTCGCTACCTATCTGTGCACTGTTCTCGAGGTCCCACAATCGAAGTGAGTTGTCCTTCGAACATGTGATAATGCGCTTCCCGCCGGGGAGGTGCACAACACCAATACGTGACCAGTATGACCTTGTATCGTCTGGCGGGGGGTTCCTGATGACATTTTCTTCATCTCAGGAGCAAAAGAATTGGTAGGCGCTCGGTGATCTCAATCAAGGGAATCGTGGCTAATATGCGCGAGAGCAGCTCGTTTAATATTTGGATCAGAATAGGGTCTTGTGGAGGTATAGATCGTCGGTGAATTCGCTGGCCTAATTGCTTTACCTGAGTTGATGTCAATAGAAGCGCCTGGAGGGATTACTCACGAGAGGTTCTATCCAGGGGAATTCGATCCTGACACACAGGACAGCTTCGGGTCGAATCCAGGAGAATTAGCCCTATTGTTTCCTTGCCTCAGCATTTCTACTCGAAACGACCAGAGTATGATAACTCACGGCAAAGCTCCACTTGGAACAATGTAATGCAGGTTCACTCCACGCAAGAACGAGAGGGGCAGGCTGGTAGCTGAGATAGTGGATGTTCACGTGGGGTCGAGAGGGTTGTGCAAGTCTTGGTATGAGTTGCATATCAAAGCGCGTGTTCCACTGGCATGCGTTATCCTAGTGTCTCCACAGCTTTGCAGTGCTTTCTTCACATAGCCTGTGACGGTGAATTTCCTCGTCCGAAACCCTTCTTCGCAGTGCTTTCTTCACATAGGTTTGCAGTGCTGTGCAGCGCCACGTGCGTCTCCCTATCTCTTATTCGGCCCTGGACGGTCCGCATTGATGGCATCTCCGCTTTCTGCGTTTTTTATCAGCCTGCTTATGTTGGGCCCTACTCGCAGAACATTGCACGTTTCCCTGCATTGTGCTCGGGACGTTGATTGTATTTGTGATGCAAATAGTGAGCAGTTGGGTGTTCCAGACCTATTAGTACGCACTATGGTGCACATATTGCTCGAAGTTCTTGCAGGTGTACACGAATTGTGGATGTCGTTCTGTCACAGCGGCCGTTGCTAGTAAGTCAATAACCATGTCTACTGCCCATCAACTCTTATCCAATGTCCATAGGCGTCTACGAGGCATTCTTCGAATCTTATAACGTCGAGGCCATGTATCCAGGAATCGCTCACTCCTGCATTCCTACAAACCTTGCAGGAGATTGTTATGACCATCCGGTAGGCTGGTCTTGTTCTATTTTTTATACCGTATTACGGTACAGACAAACTACCGAAAAGGTGCGGAGACGTCATCAGGTTTGTTTTTCAAGTACTATGTTCTATTGCTCTAGAACTACTAGAGTCTTCTGGCAAATAATGTGTCGTCGGGGTCTTATTTCTGCTTGCTCCATGCTCGCTAACACCAAATAGCTCTTTTGTTCCCTACCCCAACAGGAGGCATCGGCTAAATCGGATAGGCAATGGAAGGTGTGAGCCTTCATATGAATTATCATCGTTGACTGATTTGAAGAAATATAAGACTTCTGACTAACTAGGAACTCAGGTCATCAGGCGCCCGAAAATGTACGGTACTTCCTCAGATTCCCCAAATAAATTTGGTTTCTGAATCGAAAGGAAGGTTACGGACCAGCGACTACATGGTTCGCCCCATGGCTCTTGCATATATTCGCAGGGAACTGGTAGCCCAGAATGACACGATCCCTGACCATTGACGTGTCTCAACTGTCAAGTGATAGCATGCATCATTCTTATCTTCGACAAGCTCATGAGACAATGAACGTCGTGCCGAGGCGACTATCTAATAGTCCTAAGAGTTCGGCATCAATGCCATGTATTTGTTTTTTATACGACCATTATGAAGCAAGCTTTGAAGACGGACAATCGAGGCTAGCAGTCTGAATCAATTGGTAACGTTGGCAGTATGTGGCGACAAAAACTCAGCCATGGCGCGGAATGATCATTGTAAAAGTACGTGGTGCTGTGTGCGCTATGTCACGATTAGGTGAAGTCAGGCTACATGCAAGTTGGCTGGAATCCGTGCAGACATATGTGCTGGTGTAAGGACACACGAGAGTACATAATATTGAATAAGTGTTGGGGTACTCGGAAAAGAGAGATAGCGACGAAAATAAATGGTTA
>JABBWB010000279.1:0-56447 GCA_016628085.1 Suillus occidentalis
CTTTCATATCTTGCTCCTTCTACCACTCCAACTCACCAATGTCTACTTACTGTGTTATCTGCACCAAGAATGCAACTCAGCATCCTGGTCTTGTAGACATGGTCCCGAAGAACAAACATTGCATGGCTGTAAAAGTAGCTGCTGAGCATCAGACTAAGTTAAATGTCAAAGAAGAAAAGGAATGTGCTAAGGGCACTGGGGTCAAACATATTGCTGAATATGAGAAGAAACAAGTAGAAAATGACACATCAACCAATGCTACCCCACAGGTATTACAAACTTGGGTGGTTCTCTTATCACAAGTTCAAAAGAGAACAATTGTTGAGGATGGCATTGGGGATAAGTGTGGTCTTCCTTCAAACAAGAAGGCGAGTCTCAGCTCAAATAGTTGAAGGCAATGGTCTAAGACTCAGATGAGGTTCAAAGGTTTAGGCTACCAAAGAGGAGTGCTCTAAGGTAGAATTAAGAGATAGATACTTAGGTTGTGAAGCCTAAGTGAGTTGATCTGGTTCAGGTGAAAACCAAGTAGGATTAAAGTAAAGAACAACTACAATACATGATGAGTTTATATAGAAATAGGGAGATAACTTTAGGGCAGACTCATCAGGTATATGTGAAAAAAAAAGATACAAGAAAGGTAGGCAATAGCCTAAAGTAATACAAGGCAATGTAACTACAAGTCTATGAGTCAGAGATAAGACAGGTCAAAGATAAGACAAACCAAAGAAGCCAAAGCTATATAAATACAAGGCAACACAGCCATAAGTCCATGGAGATAAGGAAGAAAAGATAGGAGGTGGCAATGTTACTATAATAATAGGCTACAGTCTTACTAAAGCCAAAGCCCCATCCAAAGCCCATTCTAAAAAAGACTCATACAAAACCACCCTCTCTGCCTCCTAAAGATGACAGATTCATTTCTGATATTGGATTGGATGATGCCATCATTGACACTAGCACCCACAACCCAGATACATCCCAAGCCTCAGAAACAACTAACTCCTGCATGGATGGCTCAGAGATGAGTGAAACTCCTACTTCATCACCAAAAAAGAAGGTGAGGATCGACAAAGGGGAGGGCAGGAAGGTGCTAGCTGAGAAGACTAAGGTGTGGGGTGCTATTAAGGCAGTGTAACTGGAAGAGACAAATGAGCAGGAGAAGAGGAAGAAGAGGAAGATAGTACAACCTCTCAGCACAATAAGCATTGACTCAGATATGGAGTTAAATGTCCTAGTCATTGATGTGATGCCTACAGCAGCTTACAGCAAAAGATTAGCCCTTCAGCAAGCCAATCACTTAGATGATGAACCTATGGTTACTGATATTCTAGATAAGCCTCATAGTAGTCAGACTGAGGAAAGGAGTAGTAGGAAGGTGATGGAGAAGGCAGAGGTGAAGGTGAAGGTGATAAAGAAGGTAAAGGAGAAGTCAGATGATAAGGGGAAGGGGAAGCAGCAATGGGATAAGAAATCAGTTCAGCCAAAAAGGTACAAAGTTCCCTTCTTCTTTTCCTGTTGTCACTTGTCCATCAATATCATGCTTACTCTCGACAAAATGACATTTTATTATTTTTTTCTCAGTAATTCTGCTAGTACTATGGACTCAAAGGAATTTTCAATATGAGGGAACAGATGTGCATAATATCCCGTATGATATAGGCCAGCGGACCATGGGCCCATGCCAGAAATATCCTCGACTATGACAGATGGGCTAGAAGGGAAATTATTCCTGATGGAGGTGGGTGGGCCCATGTAGGAAATATGTAGAGTAAATGAGTAGACCAATGTACATGAATATTTGATAGATGGGTGGGCCAAGATAGTTAGATATAATGCAGATGGGTAGGTACTTGGTATCACATTCATGAATGGGCCAAGGGTATTATAAAATATTGTATTAGACTGGTGGGCCCAGATGCATATTACTTAGACCAGTGGGCCAAGAGTGTTTTATAAAATATTTCATTAGACCGGTGGGCCAAAGGTGTTGTATGGGATATTGTATTAGACAGATGGGCTGAGGGTGGTATAAAATATAGATGGGTGGGCCCATGTGCATCATAATTGTAGACATAATGGATCTAAGATAGTTGTACATCAACCAAATAAAAGGAGGTAATAAATCAAAGTTACTAAATTTCCGGAGTAGCAGATGATCTCTTGACAATGTCCTTTTATGACATTTATGCTGTCTTGCAGAACATGGAATCCCAGGTGCAAGACTTGTGTTGCCCTATGAGAAGCCAAGTTCTGACCACCAAAATTTGAGTCAAGTGTACCAAGTTCTGAGTTCCAGGTCCTGGGACTCAACAAATGAATATCTTATATCCAGCACACTTCCGATCATGTAGTATTTCATTGAGCAATGGATGATAATACATCTTTGACAGCCAACATCATCCAAGGCTCCCTTATCTGATCCTCACTATCTCCACCCCCTTCAACGCCAAAGTCTAGACATCCAGGTAACAAGTACCAAATACCAAGTACCGAGTTCTAGGCATCAAGTATCAAGTATCAAGTACTAAGCATTGAGTTCCAGGTATTGAGTATCAAGTTCCAGACATCAAGTATTGAGTTCTAATGAGAGGATCAATAGTTCCAGAACTCATTATGCAATGTGCAAACTTCCATACTTTTGAGTCCCTGAGTCCAGAGTCTGGGGTTTGGGACTTGGGACTTGGGACTTGGGACTTGGGACTTAGGACTTGGGACTTGGGCCTCAGAACTCAATACATAGTGCTGGATACTGAGTCTCAGAAGCCCGAGTCTGGAACCACAACACAAACTGATAGACATGTGATATCTGAAATATCCTAGATACTTGTGAGCTCTGAGTCCCCGAAACCCAAACCCCGAGACACAGATCTTGGCACTAGGTACTTGGCAGTTGGGAGGTTCAGAACTTGGTACTCAGGGTGCTCACTGTGGAACTTGTCCTGCATTGAGTACCAAGTTCTGAGTGCCAAGTGCTGAGATCCAGGGCTCAGGGTTCAGGGTTTAGGTTTCAGAGACTCGGAGCTCAGCACTTGAAAGTCAACACAAAGTCAGACACCAAATATGGAACTTGGCATTTTGTGTGTTAGGTATCCAAGTATCTAGAATACTAGATACTAAATATTGAGTTCTAGTATCGAGTTCCAAGTTCTAGGCATTGCTCAATGTGCCAAGTTCCTGGTAATGAATATTGAGTTCCAGATATTTCATAAAATGAACAAATCACCAAGTACTGAGTTCTGAGTTCCGGGTCACAAATACCAAATATCAAATATCAAATTCTGGATATTTCATAAAATGAACAAATCATCATGTACCAAGTTCCAGGTAACAAGTACCAAACACCAATTACCAATTACCAAATACTGAATACCAAATATCATGTTCTGGGCATATTTGACTTCCAAGTTCCAAGTTTTGGGTGCCAGGTTTCAAATTCCGGGCACCAAAACCTGGAATACAACATTTCATAAATAAGACTAATCACCAAGTACTGGGTATTGAGTACAACTGTAGAAATTGAATATTCAATATCTAGTATACAACATTGTGTAAATTAGACAAATCACCAAGTACCAATCACCAAGTGCTAAGTGCCAAGTTCCGAGTTCTGAGTTCCGGGCGCTGGGTGCTGAAACCTGGAACCTGGAACACAACATTTTGTAAATTAAACAAATGACCAAGTACCAATTCCCAAGTGCCTGTCCAGGTATCCAGAGTTTGGGTGATTTGATAGATATCTTTGTCCAGTCTCAAATATCAAGTCCCAAGTTCTGAGTTCTGGGTTTTGGGACTCAGTGTAGAACAACAAAACTGCCAAGCTAGGGGCAGTAGAAAGGGCAGGTGGGCAGAATGAGCCCAAAGGACTTGAATGACTATGCCAAAGGTCAAGAAAGAGAGTAAAAGAGTGTGTAGCAAGCTAAGAAATCACTCCAGACAAAAGAAAGACTGTATATCAGGAGCTAAGTAGTGAGCTGTGAAGCTGCAAAAACTACAAATCTGAGGAAGCTGCCAATCCTGTAAAGGAGAGCTATCAGAAATATAACTGAAAGTTCAGCTCAAGGTGGAGGAATAGGGCGAAAAATTTCTTATTATGTAAGCAGTAAAAATGTGAACATCAGGAAGGGGAAATGAAGGTAAGTGAAACTATGGAAAAGCTGTCAATGTAAGCCTAGCCAGAAACAAGTCTCTACATCGGCCCTGGCACCCAGAACTTGGGGTTTGGGGTTTGACATGGTGAAATTTCACATTTATATTTTTGTGAGTTTTGGGCTTCAGGTGTCCAGGTATCTGGAGTTTGGGTGATATCTACTTTGAATCTCGAGTTTCAAGTTCTGGGTTTTGGGACTTGGCACCTGGCACCTGGCACCTGGCACTTGGGGTTCAGGGTTTGGCATGGTGAAATTTCACATTTATATTTTTGTGAGTTTCAGGCTTCAGGTGTCTGGGCATCTGGAGGTCAGGTGATATTTAAGTTGAACATCCAGTTTCAAGTTGATGCCTGAAACTCGCAAAAATATCTATGTGAAATTTGACTGTGCCAAACCCTGAACCCTGAGTGCCAGGTGCCGAGTCCCAAAACCTGAAAGCTGGAAGTTGTGATTTATACAACTGAATCATTCAATCACCAAGTCCCAAAACTTGGAACTTGAAACTCAAGATTCACAGTAGATATCACCTGAACTCCAGATACCCGGACATCTGAAGCCCAAAACTCACAAAAATATAAATGTGAAATTTCACCATGCCAAACTCCAAACCTGGAGTTCTGGGTGCCAGGGCCAAGTCCTGAAACCTGGAACTCAGAACTCAGGACTTGATATTTGAGACTGGACAAAGATATCTATCAAATCACCTGAATTCTGGATACCTGGACACCTGAGGCCTGAAACTCACAAAAATATAAATGTGAAATTTCACTGTGCCAAACACGGAACTCAGAATTCAGAACTTGAATACCCAGAACTTAATATTCAGTATCCGGTATTCAGTATTCAGTGTTTAGTATTTGTTATCCGGAACTTGGTACTTTGGTGATTTGTTCATTTTACAAAATACCTGGAACTCAATATTCATTACCCAGAACTCAATTGTTGGTATTTGGTATCTAGCATTTGTTACCTAGAACTTGATACTTGTTACCTGGAACTTGGAACTCAATACCTGTTATGTGAAACTCAATTTTCAATGCCTGGAACTCAGTACTCAATACCTGGTACTCAGTACTTGGTGACTTCTGTAATTTATGAAATGTTGTATACTGGATATTCAATATTTGAAACTTGTTACTCGGAACTTGACACTCAACATTCAATATTAATATCTGGAACTTGACACTCAGAACTTGATACTTGATGGTTTTGGTACTTGATAATTGACATTCAACATTCAATATTTGGAACTTAATCCAAAACATTGGTAATAATGACAAAAGGAAAGTTGCTATGATGCTTAACTTTCTTAACAAAGGTTGTAGTCCAAGTCAAGGCGAGCGTCTTGGTGGAAGCATAGATAATTGTATCTTGCCCTTGCATCCATGATCCAAACTTTTAATATATAACAAGCATAGCTTATATTCTTGCTTCCTATGACCAAGATCAACTCACAATAGGCTGAGCTGGCTTGCCATTTCTCCTGACAAGGGGCCCATACCTTCAAAACATCAAATCTTAATAATCAAAAAACTGGAGTACATTTCAAATATATCAAGTATCATAGACATAAATTTACAGACAAATCCACTAAGAATTGAGTGCTGAGGAAGTTAAATAGATAAGAAATTGAGTGTGGGAAACTTCAAAGACCCAAAGCATTGAAAATGGTCAGTTGAGCAGTGGTAGGACTTTAATGCCAGGTCAACTTATATTTTCACTACATCCCTTCCACCTGCCCCCTACACTCAGGGCAGTGGGCAGTATGGATTCCTTAGGTAGTTTACAATCTATCATACATATTTTTAATGAAATCTTCAGCCTGAATTATATATAAATATGACATTGTGTAGAAAGATGTCTATTGCCACTTTTCACATATATGTCATACCAAGTACCAACACTCAGTAGAACCACCAATACACTCAACTAGACTCAGACTACAACTTTCATAAAGGAAGTTAGAAATAATAATAACATTCATTTGTTCAATATCACCCATGTTTCGGATTTCTTTGGCTTATATCTCAGTCAAATGATAACCAATGGATGAGAAAAGACCACCAACACACTCACCTAGACTTGGACAAGCTTCATTAAGAAAGTTAAGCATAATAACAACATTAATTTTTTCATTATCACTGATGTTTCAGATTTCGCTAGCTTGTATCTTGGTCAAATGATAACCAATTGGCAAGGAAAGACTACCAAGACACTCACCTTCACTTGGAGTACAACCTTCGTTAAGAAAGTTAAGCATAATAACAACATTCATTTTTCATCATTTGCCTTACTGAGCACCGAGCACTGAGTACCGAGTATCAAGTATTGAGTTCCACATAACAAGTATCAACTTCTAGGCAATAAATATTAGTGGTATTCAAAGTTCAGAACTCAGCAAAAAAATTGAGCTGCCAAATGCTGGCAACTTGGCACCATTCAAACTCCGCCCAGCATTTGTTGTTGTTGTTGTTGTTGTTGTTGTTGTCACTGCCACCGCCAATGCCAAGCATGGTGCTATCATGCGATCCCTAATCGCCACTCAGATCATCACTCATCTGACCCTTACAAACCCTCCAGGACATTATGGCTCGTGGTGGTAGAGGTCAAGGGGCTTGTGGTCAAACACAATCTCAGCATGCCAGTGCAAAGGGAAAAGCTCCTGCTGGTGCCATAGCATCAGTAGACGAGGACAATACTTCGCAGATCACCAGTAGTGCAGCTCCTCCTGCTAATACTACCAGGAAGCCAATACAATGGGAGAAAGCTCACAGTGCTCGTACCTCTTGGCTCATTGCCTGGTGTAGAGATAACGAGGATTCACACATCAAACTCTTCTCGGACTCTGTGAAGGATGCCAAGGACCAGGGCAGGAAGAAGAAGCAGAGTGACATACCTAAGGAGACATACTACCTCCAACTTGCAGATTCCATATTTGTGAATGACAAGGATCCTGAGATGAGACTCCTCTTCCAGCAGAACCCCAAAGCTTTCATCAAGCCTGTCCAGATGCGATTCCAAATGTAAGTCCATCTGATCTTTTTTGTTATCTATTCATCTGTCCGTGACTGATCAGATGTTTTAGACTCAAGAAAAAATATAATGAGGTTAATACAACCCTCAAGCAGATGGGTGCTGGGATGACATTTGATGACTTGCAAAAGGACCAAAAGACAAAGACACTTCTTGGTGAGTCATAATTGGAATTGGCTGGTCATTTGTTAATTTTTCCCTTGTAGATTCACAACTAGAGAAGTTCCCATGGTGGCCAGAGCTTCATGGTTGGTGGAGAACAAATCCAGCATATAACACTGTGTCATCATCTGCAGACCCTAGACAAGACTTTGAGTCTGCAGCACTTCAGCACTTTAATGTGTCCAGCAGCAAGGACACACAAGTTGCCAATGAAAACGAGCCTGACAATGATGAAAATATACCTGAAGATGGTGAAATTTCAACATGGATGAAACTGACATCCATCAAGGCGAGGTTGGCCCTGGCCCTGGGGCCAAAAAAATTGCCACAGATAATCAGTTCTCCTGCATACAACAACCACCATCCTCCCACTCTTCATCATCAGCTTCTAGTATTACTCATGCATCTTTCCCTCTTACATTTTCATCTTACCAACATCTTCGCCCCCCCAATCACTCCAATCTCAACTCATCCTTTCGATAACTCAAACACAGTGTCACTGAACTCCCCAGAACCTATTGCACCTGATGACAGTAATATACAGTCTGATGGCCCTTTATTGTTTTCGAATCATGGAACATCTACATCTACATCTACTCGAGAAGTCACACCACAGGACTCAGAAGATTCTGATTTTAGTGCTCGTCATGGGATGCAGGGCCTCTGAGTCAACTCTCGTAAATCAAGTCCTGTTCAAGGACCTTCGGCATTGCAGATCATGAAACTCTCTGGGGCATCCACTCATAGTGGGTCACCCCAATCAATCTCAGCAACACATCCCTTATCACACAAGCATGCTAATGACAATCAGCTCTCTGCCACTGAGAGGCTCTCTGACACTGCTCAGGCACTGATCTGATCAATCAGCGAGAAGTGTGACAATCATGCTGAGCATGACCATGTCAAACGAATGAAACTTGAACATGACATTTGGTCCAGGGACCTGAAGATATGTGATGCTCAAGATGAATGTGAACATATGATGCGTCTTGCTGAGCAAAACTTTGTCCACAAATGGGACCTCATGGACTAACAAATGAAGAAGACAAAGCTTGAGCTTGAGCTCACTCATGCACATCGAGAGGAGGAGGAGATGAGGATTCAATGTATTGCAATGGAGTGGGGCATGGACTCAGAAAACTGACTATCATGTTGCAAATCATCTTGGTCTATTATCTCACTTTTGTTTTTTTTGGTTCATGTACTACTAGCTGTTGTTTGAGTAGATTGCATATTCATGAATTCTGCTATGGATATCTACTGAGCTAGCGCATGAAGCAAACGAGCCATCAGCATGTTACGAAAATCTTGACCTGCTGTGCCGATGTAACTCTCGTCACCTTGTCCATCCTCTTCGCCTGCATCATCCCCTACATCATCCTCATTCATCACCTGCCCAGTCAGTTCTTTGTAAAAGTCTCCATCTGAATTTTTAAGACCAAGGCTCTCCTCGATCTCAATGATCATGTTGTGCAAGATTAAGCAGCAGTGAATCCACATGTTTGAGTAATCCAGTTCCTTCTTGCCCTGAACTGAAAATTGAAGCTCTCGCAGACTCTGGAATCTGCTCTTGAGTGAACCAAAAAAGTGTTCTGAATGAACACGGACCTATAACCACATAGGCACCATTCTAAACCTAATGCAGTGCACATGCTTACTTTTGAAAGGTTGTAGTTAAAGGTCCTTTGGTCTCTCGTCAACCCTCCCCCTGGTGGCCACTTGAATGGTGTAACACACCATGTTCGTGCTGCATATGCAGAATCTGCCCATAGCCACTGACCTGCACCAAAAAACTCATCTGGATTCCGTGCGACCCTCATGTGATTGAAAACATTTGAATTGTGAAGGCTTCCAGGCACGCCAATCACATAATCGACAATACAAAGATTGTGAGGTAAATAACCACCTTAAAAAGCATTAACATGCCATCAACAATGCCAAAAGTTGAGGTACCTGAGCTGCCAGTGAGTAGTTTGAATTTTTATCAAAAAATCCTTCCCGTGCCACCCAGGTTTCTGAAACAGGTTGAAGGGGGTGCCGTCAGCACATAGGAACCCACCCCGCCATTCCTGGCATGTTTTTCCCTTGACCCACTGCTGTGCTCTTTTTCATTCCTCAAGATCCTCCTGATCAAGCGGATCAAAGTGGATTACATCGTCATGATGCTTCAAGATCGCAATCATGACTCATTTGATGCAATTGTAGACTGTTCCAACTGATACTCCTGCCCAATCTGCCAAGTCTTCTGTTGTTGCAGCATTGCCATAGTGCCCGATGCCATTAAGAAAAATTGCGAGCTGGATTGGGACAGGGAGCTGTGGGTTATTAGATCTGTTATAAAAATTTTCGTGTCCCTCAACATGCTTAACGAGATTGTCAAAGACAATAGGTAGGACCTGAAGCTTTCGGAGAAACTTGTCAGGAGCATGCATCTCCCACTCTGGCAGTAAGTGCAGCTGTGGGGCATGGGGAATTTTGGGTCTGGAATTGAGAACACAACTCTTCTGTGCCTCATCATGCAAAGCACGAATTGCATCAATAAACTCAGTAAAAGCTGGAGTGGCCATCTCTGGCCCATCTGATGAGGGCTGAGATATTATAAGTGAGTAAGTGCTTGTGCCTGTGGCACCTGACACAAGAGAGCTCCAGGATGAATCTGATGAGATTGAAGAGACCAACATGGATTTGTCACTTGATAAGCTGCTAATGTCACTCTCATCTTCAGAGTTGGCTTCCTTGAGGAGCTCGTTAATCATGTGGTTGATGAGTTCAATGTAGCGAGCTACTATGAGATTATTGTGTGTATTTTTCAGTGCTTGAAGCTGCTGTTTGCGAGAGGTGAGGCATGGGACTGATCTTATCAGCGTTGAGTAGAAGATGTGTAAGCATAGCAGAGATAAAAATCAGAGTTTTAATAAGGTGATCGTAACCTAGATTTTTTCTTTCTTTGTATTGAACTTGTGAACTTTGATTACCACTATTGAGTTCCAGGTATTTTGTATAATGAAGAAATCACCAAGTACCGAGTTCTGAGTTCCAAGTTCCAAGTTCTGGGCACCAAAACCCAGAATACAACATTTCATAAATTACACAAATCAGCGAGGCTATACTGTCATAATGATACATTGAAAGTGGCCTATAGCCCTAAAACTGGAATACATTTATCAGTGGAATTATCCATGATCCACATGGATATATCCCTTGGTGGATCTCAAATGCTAGCATACACAGCCGCATTTTTCGCATTTTTGAAACTCAGCCTTACTGTGCCTACATCAGGTAAAGATACATTAGCCTTCCCATTTTCCCCACACCGCATTTTTGGCCACCTGTGGGAATTTCCCCACTACACTAAAAACATCACCTATTTTGGGAATCTCCACAATATCAATTATTCCCACACCCTTTTCACTTCACTGCAGCTTTACCACTACACCACAATAGGTCCCCCCTTGTATCTAAGTAGTAGCTTAGTATATATATGTACAATATAATATGATAGACCACTTTTTTTGCTCATTTGTATGCCTGCTCCTCCTCCAGAGGCAATTCAACATATGGTAGGATGTAAAACACTTTCGCACTTTTGCCCCTTTGGCAGGGAAGTATTCTGGAGCATTCAGAACATGTTTAGTAGTATATATGAATATATTCCCATCTTTATTTGACCCCCTGAAGTGCCCTATATCAATACATACAATATACAGTGATCAACTGCTCCTTTGAATGGTAAAATGAAGAAACAAGTGTAAAAGTAAGAATTCTTTGATATACAAAAAATGATCTGGTACATCTGATAGAGCAGGGTTTGATTTACTATGTACAAAGTTTTTCAAACATTTGGGGCCCTGCTTGGTTGGCAGCATTTCACTTGGTTGAACGAGTCATTTTCTCACCTTCCTAATTCGTTTGTACAGTCGGTGTGACAACCATGTTACAGCATGTGACACATGTCACATTTCACGGCTCGTCGTACTCATCGTCATCCTCATACTTGCTGTCATCGCAAATTGACCCTTCATGAATGTCAATGAACTCTCCTTGATCTTGCCCATCCTCCTCATCAATATTTCCACCATTTTTCCTTGGATTCTTCAGCTTAGGACAAGGCTTCTCGAGTGGTCTATGGACAGCCTTCTTCCATTGTGGTTTTTGTTTCTCTTGCTTTGCTAGCCGTTGCTCTACCTCCCACTCTTTAACAGCTACCTTCCACTGCTCCATTTTGGCTTTGTTTCAGTTTTTTCTCGCCTCATCCTCTCACATCCACACCTCCATTTCTTGAGTTCATACCTTCCGTGCTTCTTTCCTTGTTTCCCTCTCAGCTGCTTTTGCCTGTTGATGCTCCTGGTATACCAGGACTTGCTCAAAGACCTTGTCACTGGTAAGTAGCCTTGGCATACCATCTCCGTTCAACTTGATATTGTCACCCTCTCAGCAGCCTTTCTTCTCTTGTGTCTTAAGATGACGGCAAACTTGATCACAGTAGCATCCCTGGAGAATTACAGTCACTTGAAGGGCATTTACATGCTCTTTGAACATTGTAACCTGCTTGGTGAGTTTTTTGACTGTCTCCTCGAGCTTTTTCTCCCATGATGATCTCAAAGATATGTTACAATGAAATATTGATTTTGGTGCACGTTTAATATATGAGACTATTGCTAGTGGCATGGTAGGCAACCTTGAACTTGATTTGATGGGAGATGATGATATAAGGAATTGTGCAGATGTTTCCTCGAGTCGTGTGCAAGACATGGGGAATGGTTCTATCACCAGTCTGAAAAGGACTATTGTTCTTGTATGTATTCTCATCTGCTGATTGATAAATTATTGAAACAACCTTTGAAATGCAAACAGTGAGGATTACCTAAAGTTGTCTTGTCATTAATACTACCATCTTCTTCGGCAATTGTACCAAGTTGAATATCACAGTTACAAGTTTCTTCCCTTGGTTGCAGGTCTCTGAGCAGCTGTATTATGGCTTGAATGGGAGATTCAGGAGTGATTGGAAGGTGGCCCTGGTTAGATGATTCATGAGCAGGAGCTAACATCTTGTCCGTGATGACTTGAGGATTGAAGGGCCATACACCGGTTTTTCGAAATGCAGATTTAATGGTTTCTGATGTGAGTGTACGAATGTGGGCAGCACCATAGATTGCAAGGAAGTTGCTTTTTGTCACTTTCTCTCCTTTCTCACACTCCCATTTATCTCATTCTTCTGACCAACACTGCTTAAGGACACCAAATACTGCCACATCTAGGCCCTAATATATGTGGGTACTGTGTGCAGGATAGCAGAGGACATGAATTTAGTGCTGCCAAGCATACTCTAGGAATGTGCGAGTGTAGTAAGAATTGTGCCCATTAACGAGAAGTAGGCAAGTACGACCATTAGCTTTGTCATATGTCTGCTCATCGAATTGTTTGATCCAGAGTGCACTAATCTCACCATCAGTCCAACCCTTCTTTGAATAACCAATACTACAAAGAACAGTGTTATAGGAGTGATTAAAAGCACAAATAATGCATGCCAACTCACAATGCTTTGAGTGGATTATTTTCATTCCACTTTGACTGATATGCCCTTCCCTTGAAAATCACCACAGGTGCAATTGTACTTCCATCTGCACAAATTGTGACTAAAACAGTAATATTTTCATGATTGCTGTTTTGCTGCTGATACTGAACCTGTGTTCCAGCACTACCAAGTGCTTGTTCTTGGGAGCTTCCTCCTCCTGGTTGAATTCTGGTCTCATCAACACCCCAGATACACTCTGGTGCCATTGGTTTGTTGTTGTCACCACTCTCCAGGACATTCTTCAACATTTCAAACCATGCCTTGTTAGTTGTTGGGTTCACAGCACGGCCATGAGCAGTATCAAGTGAATGTGCTCGGTAAGCTCGTAGATGATCAGAGTGCTTCTCAACAAAGCGCTGAGTCCAGTTTTTTCCCACTCCAGACTGCGGGAAGGCATCTCCAAGTCGGGCTTGACAGATTTCATCAACATGCTCCTTGAGACGCTTGTGGCTAAGCGGAAAACCACGTTGAGCCATTTCCACAACATATTTGAGAACTTTGTCTGTTTCTGTGGGTGTGAGCCAGCTTTTCGTGGAGCTATTGAATTCGCTAAGCTGAACCCCTCCCTTGGCAAGATTTGCTAGAGTATTATGATTTAATCTGACAACTTGGCCTGTTTCCTTGAGGTATGCCTTCTGAACATCCATGCACACCTTACGAAGGCCTTGCTTCTTCTCTGAGCTTGGTTTTGCAAGTTCAGCTTGGTACATAGGCCATAGCACTGAGCCATGACTTTGTCTTTCTCCTCACGTAAGACCTGTGCCTTCTTCGTCAATGATTTTGGCCTCCCAACCTATATTAAAAGAATATATGTGTGTTTTGAAGATATATGTTGAATACTGGCAGTGAAAGGGAGATGTTGAGCGAGACTGAGTCAAAAAGGCACCTCGTGTCCAAGCTTAGTCTGGATAACAAAGTTACTCATGGATCACAACATGTAGCACCAATGAAACTTTGACTAAAATCATCTCCACTGCTTCTAATCCATTTGTATTGTTTCATACATAAAGTAGAAGGGGTGAAACTTAGTGCAATGGTGAGGTTTTGATGCTCGAGAAATTCAGATATATTGCCCTAGGAGGTATATTTTGCAGATTCTGATGGTTTTATAAGTTTGAGCATTGTAATTTTGGCTACCATCACATAGCAGGATGTATTCTGACCATGATGATATATGATTTGCAAGGAGTCGACAAAGAATGCAACAAGAAAATCAAATTGTACAGTGGAGTAGTAGTGTATAAAGGACCATGGAATCACTGTATATACAGAAAACACAAAATAGATTCGCATTTTTTGGTTTCTGGGTATATGAGTTTGCAAAAATTGACCCCAACATCTATTCAACAGTAGGAATAATGTATCAGGAGCTCAGGACCACAGGGAAAGATCTTGCTGTGTAGTGCATGCACTCTCTCCTGGTGGTATATCCCCTGTGAAACTTTTTCCTGTAGGACCGGACCTTAATTGAAGCAGGGAGTTTATTCCCATGTATATTTGGGGTATATTCATCATATAGCTAGCCCAGGACACACATAGGATCTCTCTACAGGAACAAAAACATTGACAATCACATTTTTGACATTCTTGACCGTTTTCAGTATCTTACCCCTTGCACATCTGGTCAGCTATGTTTATATATAATCAGTAGTACATCCAAATATGTGTTTCATGTTAAGGATCAGCTAGATATATGGTAGAAAGGTGACCTATAATGTAAAGGGGGACTTCTATTAATTAGATGCCTATATGATAGCAAAGCCTGTGATAAGTAATCAGAGACCTCTAATATATGTCCCTCATAATATGATTAAAATTTAAGAATGATCCATGAATGATTGACTGCATGATAGGCAAAAGAACATATGAGTGAAAAGTGATTATTTTTATTTTTGACACAAAGTTACATTTATAGCTTATACAGGTCAAAGATTTCATGAAAATTATGTAGGAATGATAGATAACTACCTAAGGAACCTATACTACATATTGCCCTGAGGGTAGAGAATGGGTGGAAGGGATGTAGTGTAAACATGAGTTGATCATTGAAGTCTGACTACTTCTTAACTGACCATTTTCGATGTTTTGGGTCTTTCAAGTTTCCCACACTCAATTTCTTATCTATTTCATTCCCTCAGCACTTAGTTAGTATTGGACTGGTCTGTAACTTTAGATATATGATACTTGATATATATGAGTCCTGCTCCAGGTTTCTGATTATTAAATTTCAATGTTTTGAAGCTGTAGTCTCTTATCAGTAGAAATGGCTAGCATACAGCCTAACTCAAATCACTGGCCTATTTTGAGCTGATCTTAGTAATTCACGTCAATATATATCCTATGGTAATAATATATGGACATGTTGGATCATGAATACAAGGGTCAGGTACTGAAAAAGATCAGAAATGTCAAAAATGTGATTGTCGATGTTTTTGTTCCTGTAGAGAGATCCTATGTGTGTCCTGGGCTAGCTATATGATGAATATACCCCAAATATACATGGGAATAAAATCCCTACTTCAATTAAGGTCTGGTCCTACAGGAAAAAGTTTCATAGGGGGTATACCACCAGGAGAGAGTGCATGCACTACACAGCAAGATCTTTCCCTGTGGTCCTGAGCTCCTGATATATTACTCCTACTGTTGAATAGATGTTGGAGTCAATTTTTGCAAACTCATATACCCAGAAATCAAAAAATGTGAACCTATTTTGTGTTTTCTGTATATATATTGTATGTATTGATGTAGGGCACTTCAGGGGGTCAAATAAAGATGGGAATATATTCATATATACTACTAAACATGTTCTGAATGCTCCAGAATACTTCCCTGCCAAAGGGGCAAAAGTGCGAAAGTGTTTTACATCCTACCATATGTTGAATTGCCTCTGGAGGAGGAGCAGGCATACAAATGAGCAAAAAAAGTGGTCTATCATATTATATTGTACATATATATACTAAGCTACTACTTAGATACAAGGGGGGACCTATTGTGGTGTAGTGGTAAAGCTGCAGTGAAGTGAAAAGGGTGTGGGAATAATTGATATTGTGGAGATTCCCAAAATAGGTGATGTTTTTAGTGTAGTGGGGAAATTCCCACAGGTGGCCAAAAATGCGGTGTGGGGAAAATGGGAAGGCTAATGTATCTTTACCTGATGTAGGCACAGTAAGGCTGAGTTTCAAAAATGCGAAAAATGCGGCTGTGTATGCTAGCATTTGAGATCCACCAAGGGATATATCCATGTGGATCATGGATAATTCCACTGATAAATGTATTCCAGTTTTAGGGCTATAGGCCAAAGGGATATATCCATTCACCAATATGGGGTGAATCATCAAGTACTAAGTACTAAGTACCAAGTATCAACTGTCAAAATTAAATATTGAATATCCAGTATACAACATTTTGTAAATAAGAGAAATCACCAAATACCAAGTACTGAGTTCCAGGTTTTGGGTTTTGAGTTTTGGAACTCGGTACACAGCACTTGGCACTTGGTGATTTATACAACTTAATCATTGAATCACTGAGTCCTGAAACCCGGAACTTGAAACTTGAGATTCAAAGTAGATATCACCCAAACTCTAGATACCCAGACACCTAAAGCCCAAAACTCACAACAATATAAATGTGAAATTTCACTATGCCAAACCCCAAACTCTAAGTGCCATGTGCTGAGTCCCAAAACATGAAACTCGGAACTTGGGACTTGATATTTGAGACTGGACACAGATATCTATCAAAAATGTGAAAATCAAAATTTTTGATCTCCTCCAATTTTTGTTCCAAGTGCCAAGTGCCAAACCCCAAACCCTGAGTGCCGAGTGCCAAAACCCAGAACTCGGTACTCAGGACTTGATATTTGAGACTGGACACAGATATCTATCAAAAATGTGAAAATCAAATTTTTTTGATCTTCTTCAATTTTTGTCCCAAGTGCCAAGTGCCAAGTGCCAAACCCTGAACCCTGAACCCTGAGTGCCAGGTGCTGAGTCCTAAAATTCAGAACTTGGAACTTGGGGTTCGGGGTTCAGCACTTGGCACTTGGGGACAAAAATTTGATTTACACATTTTTGATAGATATCTATGTCCAGTCTCAAATATCAAGTCCTAAGTTCTAAGTTCCAGGTTTCAGGACTCAGGACTCAGCACCTAGCACTTGGGGTTCAGCACTCGGCACTTGGGGACAAAAATTTGAGGAGATTAAAAAAATTTGATTTTCACATTTTTGATAGATATCTGTGTCCAGTCTCAAATATCAAGTCCTGAGTTCTGGGTTTTGTGTTTCGGGACTTGGCACATGGCACTCAGAGTTCAGGGTTTGGCATGGTGAAATTTCACATTTATATTTTTGTGAGTTTTGGGCTTCAGATGTCCAGGTGTCTGGAATTCAGGTAATATCTACTTTGAATCTCAAGTTTGGAGTTCCGGGTTTTGGGACTCAGTAATTCAATGATTAAGTTGTATACATCACAACTTCCAGGTTTCAGGACTCAGCACCTGGCACTCAGGGTTCAGGGTTTGGCACAGTGAAATTTCATATTTATATTTTTGTGAGTTTTAGGCATCAACTCAAAACTGGATGTTCAACTTAGATATCACCCAACCTCTGGATACCCAGACACCTGAAGCCCGAACCTCAAACAACATTGTCAAATTTCACCAAGTGCCCAGCCCCAAACCCTGATTCCCAGAACCCAGAACTTGGGACTTGAGACAACATTTGAGAGTAAAAAGATATCTCCAAGTGTAAATTAAAAATTTTCATATCATCAAATTTTGTCCTGAGTGCCCAGTTCTGAACCCCCATTCTGGAACCCAGAACTTGGGATGTAGGACTTGGGACTCAATATTTCATACTGGACAAAGTATCAAAAATATTTGAATTGATGTCTTGTCTTTCAGGAAACATTTTTCTGAACCCCTGAACCCTGAACCCCGAAATTGTGGACTGCTGGACATTGGGGTTTGGGGTTTGGCACAGGTCAAAATTTGATGATATGAAAATTTTAATTTACACTTGGAGATATCTTTTTACTCTCAAATGTTGAGTCCAGCTCTGGAACCCAGAACATGGAACCCAGAAAACAAAACTCGGGACTTGGCACTCAGGACAATATTTGATGTTATGAAAGAATTTAATTTATAAGATGTCTTTTTACTCTCCAATGTTGGTCCCAAGTCCTGAGTCCCAAGTTCCAAAGCTCAGGGTTCAGGGTTTGGGACTTGGTGAAATTTGATGTCATGAAAAAATGTTATGTACACTTTTGAGATTTCTTTTTCTACTCAAATGTTGAATCCCAAGTCTTCAAAAATGTTTGAATCAACCTTTCATATATCTGTAAATATTTTACTGACCTCCAAACCCTGAAATTGTGGACTGCTGGGTTTGGGGGTTTGGGGGTTTGGGGTTTGGGGTTTGGGGTTTGGGGTTTGGGACTCTGACAAATTGGGGAGATTGACAAGAATTTATTTCCAAAAAATTGATTTACAACACAATTGATTTACACATTTGTGGATGATCTCACATATCAACACCTGACACCCAGCACCCGGCACTTGGGGTTTTGGGTTAGACCCAGCAGTCCACAATTTCGGGGTTTGGGGGTTGGTAAAATATTTACAAATATATGAAAGGTTGATGCAAATATTTTTGAAAAATGTCTTTTTCATCTTAAATATTGTCCCAAGTCCTGAGTCCTGAGTCCTGAGTTCTGAGCTCTGGCAGTCCACAATTTCAGGGTTTGGGGATCAATGAAATGTGCAGGGATTCAAATATTTTTGTGAGTTTCTGGCTTCAGGCTTGTGGGCATCCGGAGTTCAGGTGATAACTACTGTGGTTCTCATGTCAAGTTCTGAATGTCATGACTCAGCACCCAGCACCTGGCACCAGCACTTGGGGTTCATTCTATGTCAGCCCACCTATCTATATGATACATTCTACGTCAGCCTACCCATCTATATAATATACCCCACCTTGGCCCACTCATATATGTAATACTCCCCCATCTCAGCCCACCTGTCTATATAATATATATATTATCACACCCTCAGCCCACCCATATATGCAATACTCCCCCACCCAAGCCCTCCTGTCTATGTAATACATATTTTACCACACCCTCGGCCCACCCATCTATTTGATATCCCTTACATTGGCTCACCCATATATGTAATATTCCACCACCTTGGCCCACCCATCTATTTAATATCCTTTACATCAGCCCATACATCTATGTAATACTCCTCATGTCAGCCCACCCGTCTATATAATATTCCCCTACCTCAGCCCACCCTTATATGTAATACACCCCCTGTTGGCCCATCTGTCTATATAATAATGTTTGCATTATATCTCTCTTCAGCCCAGCTGTCTATAATATCCTACTCTACATATTACCCAGATGGGCCCATCCATCTCCATGAATGATCATATTTCCCTGGCCCATCCATCAACATCAACAATATATATATATATTATTAATATATATGGGCCCACCCATACCCATCGAAATAATTGTACTCCTGGCCCATCTGTCATCATTGAGGATATATACAATATGGGCCCATGGTCCACTAGCCCGTATGATATGGAATTTATCACTGAAGAGGCTCCATCAGGATGATAGGTGCTGGGGCATGGGATGGAGTACATCAGGTCAAAGGAGGTTGAAAAAGGGTTTTCAAACCAGCTTTCAAACTTAAAATGGACAGAAAAGGCATGCCATTGCTTCTGGACATCACAGACATGAAACTTGAGGAGAAGAAGGCCATAGTGAGGGTTTTCCTTACATCACACTACTATGAGTTTCTTGTCTCATCATTTGAGAAATCGTTGACTGTTGGGACATAGAGATATATTCCAGGAAGGACAAGGCAGTTGTGCCATGGAGTGCTATCATACAAAGTTAGGAAGACTTCGCGGCCTGAACATATCTTCTGGCAGATGTTGACTTGAAGGAGCCTTCGAAGCTGCAACATTGGGACACAACTGCCTTACTCCAGTTCTGGCATACTCAGCAGGAAGCAGGTGAATGTCTCATATTTCTATTCAAAGCATGGAAGAATAATGATGGGGACATGGTACCATCTGTGGTGTCCAGCAAGTCACCCTCTTGGACTTGTACAGTGAGAAAGCAGTAGAGGGTCACCATCTGAAGGCCTCAAGATTCATCAACCAAATCCAAGAGTGATACAGAGAGTGCCACTCATCATACAGAGGATGATTTGGATGATGACTTGGCTGATGAGAGACCTCTGCTGAAGAAGCCTAGGATGGTAGGTCCTGCATTCAAAGTGATAGGAGTGCCATATGCAATTCCAAAGCCTCACCCGGCCAAGCCAGCCAAAACAGCTGCATTGCTGACATCACAAATGGGCAACCTCCTGATTGGGTTAACTGAAGAAGCCACTGGTGAGGCTACCAATATCAAAATGGAAGAGTGTATCATACCGTTGGCACACAAAGAAGACAGGGAAAGAAAGCTGCAGTTGAACCATTGGCAAGGACCACCTGGAGTAAGTTGCAAATGCCAGTAGACAGTACATCTAGAGTAACCAGTGCATGGGGAGGCATGTAACACACATATATCTTACTGCCCTCATAAATAATATCATATGTGCTATTGTGAAAATGTCAAAGTACTAATGATCAAATCCTGAATCCTAAATTCTAAGTAACAAGGCCCAGTACCAAACCTCAAAACCCAAAATCTGAACCCTGAGTACCGAGTACCGAGTACTGAGCACCAAGCAGCAAGCACCGGGTACCAAACACTGTGCAGAGTACCAAGTACCAGGCACCAGGCACCAGGCACCAGGTACTGAGTAGTTGAAGTATACAAAGTACCAAGCACTAAGTACTAAAGTAGGAGGAGTATACTGTGATGTGTCTACTATCAGACATTGATTGATATCTACATGATGAATAGATCCTCAAAGGCAGAGATGAGGGTATGACATCTGGACCAGCTGATGATTCAGAATCATTGTCCAACTCATCATCTGGCCCAAGGTATATATCATCCAATAAATCTACAACATGTCCGATCAATTGAATGATGGAACAAAAACAAAACATACCAAGGGACATCTAGGACTTGGATGGTTCATCCACATCCATTAAGATGCATTCAGTGGCTGGAGGGTCATGAAATCTGACCCCAGGTTGAGAGCTCATGATGTGTGATGCACTGATAAACTGATTGATCACTAATAACTTGGAATTTCAATATATGGCCGGCAATGGCCAAAAAAGTTGAACTATGACCAAACAATGACAAACAATCAATGATTTTCAACAATACCCTTCAATTGTCTGTTTTCCTTTGAAACCTCATCCTTGTGATAACAGATTTCACCCTGCTTTCAACATTCTCATATCTCTCAACTCAATCCAAATGTCTACTCCTGTCCAAACCTCATTGGCCAGCCTCAAGGCATCCACTGTTAAGCTGGTGGGCATCATTGCCAGCGCTCAGCACATCCCGGCTGGCACAGGGGAAGCCCACAATATCCTGACAAAACAGGCCACCACTCTTTTAGTAAGTAGCAATGATTACATTATTTTATTACTCATTTTTTCAATATTCAGACAGGGTGAGATCATTGGAGAGCATGAGAAAGGGGATTACATCCCTGGAATTGTGGCTTCCTGCTCCAAGGAGCTCATGAGGATGCATTCTATGACTCCCTGGGTGTGGCCCAACTGGCACAGCATCGGCCATGATGATCCCCAGGTGTCCAAACATGCCTGGCGCAATAAGATCCATGCCTGAGAGGCATTGAGTGATCATTTTTGTGATCTTCCTATCATTTCTGATCCATCCACTAGCCCACTGACCATTATCCCTCCTTCTCCTGCACCTGTCCCTCCTTCTGCACCTATCCTTCCCTCTGCACCTTTCCTTCCCTCCCCTCCTGGCATCGCCAGCACTTCCGGCATGAAGATGTCTGAGTTCCAGGACAAAGGGAAAGGTAAGGCTGCTACCATTGACCTTATACCAGAAGTCGAAGGGAGCAGAAAAAGGAAATTTCCCATGATTTCTGGATACTCCTCCCAACCTCCCAAGTCCACAATAAAGGGTTGCAAGTGTGTTAAGTTGACTCAACTTGTCAAGTCAAACCAGTTTATGGAGTCAGAAGATGAGGAAGACACTATTGTTCAGGTATGTCATCTAGCTCATTTTTTTCATGCTCTCAATTTGTTTCAGCTGATTTTGTGTAGAGTGCCAGAGGTCATCCTTCCCTAGCCCTCCACCATTGTCATAAGGATGCCTCAGGTGCCTCATTCACCTGGTTTCCCCAAGAAGCAAAATTTTGGGCCTGCTTCAGTGAGTCTTATTTTGTCCCCTGGAACTCAGATATATGCTGATATGTCAACAGATGACTGCCAACAGTTGTCCAGAGGTCATGGTTAGTCCTTTTCATTTGTCTGGAACTGATGTTTATCATTTTATTTGCATTAGAAATCTCCCATCAGTCATTCTGAGGCTACAGTAAGTCTTCACATTTTGTCTGGAACTGATATTTATACTTACAATTTATCAGGTAACCTCTGGCAGTCATCTGAAAGTCATCAAGCCCACTGATGATACTGCTGGCACTTCGGATGGTGAACTTCCTACCATTCCCACCTTTGATATCATCATTCCCAGCCCAGTGAGTACTCCATTTAATTTCCCTTCATCTATCCACTCATGGATCCCACAGAACAACCCCTGCCATTATTGCGTCAAGGAAGATTGGCTCTGCCAGACTCATTTGGATAGGAGGTCTGGCCACCCCTGTTTACCTTGCGTCTGGTGCACCTCCAAGAAGATCAGATGTCAGCCTACATCTGTTGGAACCCTGCCCAAATGTGTCAGAGGTAAGTCCACCACCCAGCAGACTCGTTCCAAGACACCTGCCCCTGCTCCCTCCACTGGTCTGTCTGTCTTGTAGTCAAGGGCGCAGACTCATAGTCAATCTCATGGCATATCCCACACTCTGGCCATCCCTGCTGTGACTACACCCAAGGTGCAGTCACATGGTTGCAGTAAGACCATCACTGGCAGGAAGACGCCTGCCCCTGCCCCTGCCCCTGCCCCTGCACTAGCTGGTAAGTCACTTGAATTTTGCATGACCAGCTGACCTTATTATTTCACTTAACTGTTCTGTCCTCGAGTGTTGCAGTACCTCGTGCAGCACTCGATGTTCCCATGCCAGATCTCCATTCCATGGTAATTGCTATTAGGGATGATGTAGCTCATATCACCATTCTGGAGGCTCATGTGCTGAAGCAGGATGGTAAGATTGATACCCTGCAATGCCTGCATGAGAGCCTCCAGCACCAGGTGATCAACTGGCATCCCTCATTTCCACTTCTGAACTCACCTGCCAATGCAACATTTTTGCTGGATCAATCCGTTCCCCCGCTGTCCATGTCACCCCTCCCCTTCATACTTCCCAACCTCATCAATTTGGACATGGAAGTGATGGAACCCACTCCCTTAAAGGTTGAGGATGGATCTGACATGGTGGGGCTCATGTTTGAGCCTAGCCAAGTTCAGCCTGAGAGTCCACAAACATCTGGCAAAATTATCAACCTGGATGATCTGGGCAATCTCTTCCCAGAATATAATTCTGTTTCTGAGATGGATGTTGAGGTGAAGGCTGGGCCTTCTGGTGAGGAGGTTGAAATGGCTACCTAATTGCTTAGTGACAGATGTACATAAATGTTTGTCAATATATGTTATCTATGCCACAATTGAATGATTGAATCACTAAGTCCCACAATCCGGAACTCAAAACTTGAGATTCACAGTTGATATCACCTGAACGCCACATACCCGGACACCTAAGGCCCGAAGCTTACAAAAA
This sequence comes from Suillus occidentalis, assembly GCA_016628085.1. Taxonomy (NCBI): domain Eukaryota; kingdom Fungi; phylum Basidiomycota; class Agaricomycetes; order Boletales; family Suillaceae; genus Suillus; species Suillus occidentalis. Next base: position 23,779 of record JABBWB010000279.1, read on the forward strand.
TATTTAAATCCATGTACATTTCATTGATCCTCAAACTCTGAAATTGTGAACTGCTGGGGTTTGGGACTCGGGGTTTGGGACTCGGGACTTAGTATTTGAGATGAAAAGACATTGTTCAAAAATGTTGGAATCAAGTTGTCATACATACATAAAGATTTTCCTGTGTATCCATAATTATTTCCTGACCCCTGGACTTTGGGAGTTGGAACAATAGTTGAGATGAAAGAGATTTTTCAAAAATGTTTGAATCACCCTTTTGTATGTCCATACATAGGTTCACAACCCCCAAACCCTGAAATTGTGGACTGCCAGGTGTCGGGGTTTGGTGGTCCAGGGTTCAGGACTCAGACAAGTTGGGCAGGCTCACAAAAGTTGATTTCTACAAAAATCAATTTCCAAAAAATTGATTGACACATTTGTGGATGCTCACATATCAACACCTGACACCCAAACCCTGGAGCCCCAAACCCTGACACCTGGCAGTCCACAATTTCAGGGTTCAGGGGTTGTGAACATATGTATAGACATACAAAAGGGTGATTCAAACATGTTTGAAAAATCTCTTTCATCTCAACTATTGTCCCAAGTCCCAAGTCCCAAACCCTGACTCCTGACTCCTGAAGTCTGGGTACCCGGCACTCAGGCCTCAGGGTTCAGAGGTCGGGGGTCAGGAAATAATTATGGATACACAGGAAAATCTTTATGGATGTATGACAACTTAATCAAAACATTTTTGAACAATGTCTTTTCATCTCAAATATCGAGTCCTGAGTCCTGAACCCCAAGTCCCAAACCCTGGCAGTCCACAATTTCAGGGTTCAGGGATCAATGACATATGCATGGATTTGAATATTTTTGTGAGCTTCAGGCCTTGGGTGTCCATGCTTTCCTGTTTTGAGACTCAGTGACTTGTTTTGTGACAAATTGGATATGATGTACACCAGGGTTCATGAGTGGGTTTTTCAGCTTCATTACTCCATTATTGGTGAATGCCACAAATGGTCAATTCATGTTTTCGTGCTTACAGGGTTAGATTTCAGTGGTTAATGGTAGGTATATACACTCATAGTGTGCATGTATCCTACATGTTTGATTTGCTGGTGGCTATGTCAGCTGTATGTCTTGATGAAATGTATCTAGGCTCACTCATATATGTATCCATCTATGTACAATTCCCCCAAGTCAGCCCATCCATCTATGTAATACCCCCCATGTTGGCCCACCCATCTATGTGATACATCCAAGGTCGGCACACCCATCTACATATGTGATACATCCTACATCAGCCCACTCATCTATATAATACATCCTAAGTCAGCCCACCTGTATATGCAATACTCCCCCACCCCAGCCCACCTGTCTATATAATACATATTTTACCACACTCTTGGCCCACCCATCTATTTGATATCCTTTACATCAGCCCACCCATATATGTAATATTCCACCACCTCAGCCCACCCATCTATGCAATAAATATTTTATACCACCCTCAGCCCACCCATCTATGTACAGTAATATTCCCCTACCTCAGCCCACCCTTATATGTAATACACCCCCCCATTGGCCCACCCATCTATATAATAGTATGGTTGCTCAGGACAAGCTCGTACTTGCCAACGCAGGCAGCCAGACTACATAACACATGTAGATTAACCTTGTAAATGCATGTTTGAACTTTGAAACGTACTCGACACCCTGGTCTTCTAAATCCACTCTCCTGTAATACCACTGAATATCAAGCCACACATCCTGTCATAGAGTATAAGCATTCAGCCATGGCTACCAGAACTGTATAAACACACACCTGTGTATGTCCACCAGCCTTCATGTATATCTCGACCACACTACCATACCAATAGGACATCACTGGTAGACTACCATCTGCCAGCGGCACTGCACGGTCATCAAGTGGAAAGATTGCCACACTGCAGGATGTATATCAGAATCACAACAGCAACATAGGGGAAACATTTGCACTCTTGACCCACTCTAATGACCATGCGACCATCATTCCCACCATCAGGGCCCCCATCCTTGGAAGCATTGTGGATCCCTATTTATGAGTAGTCAAAATGGTTTACACTGGGGCGGACAAGAAAGTCCATCTTACATTCCAATGAGGTACATTTCCTCAAACTACGAAGTTTGGGCTGATTGCGCATAGGGGTTACCCTTCTTGCTCTGATTGATGGGGACGCAACACTGGTAATTGATGACTGGCTAGACATTAAGCTTGTTCAATGGAACAAAAAAAAAGCGGACAAATCAAATGGAGGATATAGGAACTCTGCATTCGGAGTCATTGTACATCACATAAGTACTGTAAAGCATCTGCCTGTAGGATGATGGACGGATCAAGAAAAAAAAGTATAGCAAGGTAGATCTACCTCAGGATATGCCAACAATGTTATCTCGTAAATGTGGCGATGCGTGTGACCCTACAGGCTGCAACAGTTCCAGTAACTCCATTTGCCACTAGATTTACTGCAGGTCACCCCATTTTCCATTCTGTACTGCCGATATCCTACCAAGTTAGAGGCTATGCCACATTTGACTTAGACTATTAACTGACAAGGAATTAAATTAGAGTACGTAATTGCCTAGACCTAGCAACCCTGCATATTATTTGCCTCCATGGCCATGCATGGACTTTATAGGGAGCATTTGATCGAGTACATCACATGAAACACCACTCACACAACCCACACGATGTCAGATGAAGATGGATGAAATTGATTCCTCTGATATTTGGCAACAAATCCTTCGATTGAACATTCTGGATACAGACTCTGAGAATTCAAGTGTCATTGGGAGCAGTGGAAAACCAGCAGAAATTGCGGCTGATGATGTATTGAATCTTAATGATGATGATATTGCCACACTTGCCGCTGCCATAGACAAAGTCGAAATTGTGGATACTAGGGGTTCTATGGACATAAAGCCAAAGCCAAAGCGAGGCAGGCCCAAGAAACGGGTCATTCAGCGTTGTGAGTATAGATTTAGAAGCCCTTCTCATATGTCGAGTTCATTCTGTGAGCAGGCACGAAGCTGGTACCCACAGCTCTGCCTGATGATTGCACTGAGACAGATCCCCATCCCAATAGCACCTTGAATGTGCCCCTGATCCGTGCTATCATTAGCCCAGTCCCTGAGCATGTCATACAGTGCGCGAATATGTTGACATGTGGCTGACAAAGTGCTGAATTGCCACCCACGGTGCAAGCTGATAATCAGAAGCGGAAGATGGCTGACGTTGTGGAGCTGGATACGATTGAAATCATGAACCTAATCAAAACATCTGGGATCCTCAATTTAAACTTGCAGGAGGCATTGGATACACCATAGAGACATGTGGAGAGTGTAAATGGGAATCCCCACATCCAATCATGGGAGACAGATGAAGCAAATGACATGAGCATGGCTCATCTAAAGGAAACACAGACACGGCATCCCCATGGAAGACCAGCTAGAAAGGCAATCATCAAGAGTGAGTCCCCACTGATGTTGGCATCAGGATCAATTCACATATGATCTGGACAGGGCCCAAGCTGAAGGTAATGGAGTCTATGGTGAAGTCACCAATCCCACAGCAAGTGAAATCTATTACACCAAGACCAATCATTTGCGCTACCAGCAACCCAGTGCAGGACCACCACCAGCAGGCCATTGATGATAATGTCATGTATAACCCAGAGAGCTGTGATATCAGTCACATCGATGACAAATCATGCACTGGGGACGGGGAACCTGTTCAACATTCATCAATAATGAAACAACCTCGTGGCCGTCCGAACAGGTGGAATGTTCGTGCTAGAGCACGACAACTCATGGATGAATCAAAATTCGTGGCTAATCAGTCAGAAAATGTGGATGACATGTGCATGAAGGAACACAAATCCCATAAGCGTGGTCCATCTTCCAATTTCTCTCAATAGGCATTGACATTTTTGAAAAGGGAGTCCATCACCTTCAGAGACAAGCATCCACGACGATGAATATAGGCCATCTCCCCCACCACCACCTACAGTCCATTCACCTTCACCTGAAGTATCACCAGATACAGCAGTTGAACTGCCACCAGCGGAAATTGCTTGTGAGTGCATCATGTGCCATTACAAATTGTCTTGCTGGAAATACTGACACTTCATTATTATAGCTTGTGCAATGGCCAGACCAATCTTCTGGACGTCTGTGCTGTACACCTGGACGATGCTTGGGTCGGACCAGTGGCTTGAGGCTACTGTGGCAGACTTTTATTTAGCCCATGTGTGGTATGAGATGTTGGACAAATCTTGCATGAGATATGTAGATCTGCATACGTCTATGGTGAAAGACATCTCAGAGGAAGAACTAGCATGCTTCAGGAGGTAGCTGCATATATAGGAAGTAGGTGGCTGAAGGATGACTGCACCTTTGACGATTACGAGGGTGGTCCAACAATTGAGATGTTGCTAGCTCCAAGAGATACTCTTCCTACCATGACATTTCAGGCTGGAGAACTACATGTCTCTACTGCCTGGGTAGACTGGGTAAATCATGGCTACCACATCACCCCTGGCTCATTCCACATCTTCTATCAATGTGACCCTATTGCCACCATGGCCCATATCATGCCCATTGGCATGACGGACTCGCATGATCCTTCACACCAGGTTCCAGATCGTGTTACAGGCAATTACAGCCTAGAATGGCGTGGATCACACAGGGAGGGACACCAAACATCAGTAACAGATGTTGAAATATTCTCTGCAGCAGAACTCATCAACTCCGCTAATTATGACCCCCCACTGCATGATGAATGTAGGTTCAGATGCAATGCCTTTGTAAGGGGTCGTGCTAGTAATTGTTTTGGAGATGGCCCAGCGTTGTACCTTGATCTGGAACGAGATGCGGTAAAATTCTCAGAGCAAGAGATAGAGACGTCAGTGGACATAGACAGTATTATTTGGACAACAAAGGAATTCCGCTGCCAGGGATCTGTGGGTATCTACATTACTCCACCATTTCAAACAAAACCAGGCATATTCAAGCACAACCATATGTATGTCAACATCACAATCCCACAGTCTGAAGAAGATGCAAGCACGCCTGGTGGACAGACAGAATGGCTATCGAAACAGTTTCCTATGTCTGCCATACCACATGTCTGTATTGAACACATCACTTCTGCTTCATCTATGCTCAATCTGTACATTGCATTCCCGAGGATGATTCATCAACACCCAATGAACGGTCGGAGGATCACTCTGATGCCAAAAGAGGTCTTGGACATATTCTGGGATAGGGTGCTGCTTCCATCGATTGGAGACTGCACTGATATCAGCTGGGCACCCTATCTGAAGCACACTTTGGAGGAGGCACGATACAAGGCCAGAGGGGCGGATGGACGTAAAGGCAGCTGGGGCCCTCTGAAGGCAATCCCACTGTCAGACAATGACTTCAGAGATGTGCAGGAATGCATGGCTGGATGCATACGTGATGGAGAGGGGGAGCTCAGCATGTATGGATTGCTCTTCTTCATTCTAGAGGGAAAGGGCATCAAGCTGCTCACAAAGGATGGCCAGCGAGGGCGTTTCTCAGGGCCAGAGGAGGCCTTACATCGAAATCTGTCTGACCTAGACTGGCCATACTTGTAGATGTTGGGGTCTCATTCACACCCCATTCACCAGACATTCCTGTAGTAGGAGTGTGGAGATTGGACGCATTGGAAGCATCCTTCAGCACAGGAGGTTATAAGAGAGGGGAGATGCATCACCACAACACCCTCTCTAGATATGGAGCACTGCAGGCCGAAATGCAGCAGGAGAGATGCCAGCAGACACACATCGCATTCAGGAGCACCTATAATCTAGACTACGAGTCCATTTGAACAAACAGCAACCAAGCGAGTTTCGCATCTGACAGTGATGCCTACAAGCTGTCTCAATCATACATGGCTGAATGTGCCAAAATCACAAAGGTCATTGAAGGTTGCAAGGAGAAAACATATGGCGTCAGGGATGAGTATAGGGTGAGCGGACATGCAGCAAGAATCATTCTGGAAAATGTGGAAGAAAAGGTCAGTGACATACATTCCAATCATCAATGACTATAGATTGACTTGAGCGATTCGTGTCATGCAGGCCAGAGAATACCTGAAATCAGAACCAGTTCTGTGGATGTTACCATACAGGATCCAGTAAATAACCTCAATGTTCATACCATCACTACTTCCCCTCGACCCTGGCCCCACCATGGATCCTTCGCCTTGACTGCTGCCTTTCTTTCAAAACCACAACTCCTCGATGTCTCAGTTGTCCACCCAGTGCCCACATCCTCTCTCACCGCTTCTTTCCTTGCCAACCACCTTCTGCAAAGCACTTTCGATTATGACTCCGTCCACCAAACCTTCACCTACAAGAAAGTAGCTAACAAGGTTAAACTGGTCGCCACCACAATGCCAGCACATGCAAGAATCATACGCACATTTCCTGAAGACCCCCTTCTTTCCCTTCCCCATCTATCCTCTGCTCCCTCAAAATTCGTGCCTGGAACTTGCCTCACTCAACAATGCATGGACAACCTCAGCATTTTCCAGAATATGTTTCTATCACCTGAGGAACAGAAGCTCGCTGCATGTGTTTTGATGAACAACAAGTTTGCCTTGGCATGGGATGAAACTGAGAAGGGCCATTTTTGTGATGATTATTTCCCTCCCATCGTCATCCCCACCATCGAGCACATCCCATAAACTCACCAACAACCTCCCATCCCTCCCGGTATCAAAGATGAAGTGATTAAGCTGATCAAATCTAAAATCACATCGGGAGTATATGAGGCATCCAATAGTTCTTACCAATCGCGATGGTTTTGCATTGCGAAAAAGAACGGCTCCGTGTGTATTGTCCATGACCTTCAACAACTAAATTCTGTCACCGTGAAGGATGCTGCTACTATGCCTTTCGTCGAGCACTTCGCAGAGCAGTGTGCTGGACGTGCCATCTATTCTATGATGGACCTTTTTGTTGGATTTGACCATCATGCTTTAGCGGAGGAATCACGCGACATCACAACTTTCCAGACTCCCCTTGGTACCTTTTGCCTCACTGTCCTACCTCAAGGATGGACCAATTCCCCCACTGTATTTCAGAATGACGTTGCATTCATATTGCAAGCCGAAACAGACATAGCACCAAACTTTCAGGATGATGTCAATGTACTTGGCCCACGCACTCACTACGAACTATCAGATGGGACTTATGAGACTATTCCTGAAAATTTGGGCATTTGCAGGTTTGTTTGGGAACACTGTGTGGACACTAATCGTGTTTTGCATCATTTGAAGCACACTGGAGCAACCATTTCTGCTGCGAAGCTATTCATCTGCATTCCTGAAGTCGTTGTTGTCGGGCAATGATGCACTTATGAGGGTCGCATCCCTGACGATTCTAAAGTCTCAAAAATCATTCATTGGCCTCCATGTTCTTCAAAGACAGAGGTTCATGGCTTCCTTGGAATAACTGGCACGGTCCACAACTGGATCAAAGGATATGCTACTATTGCCCATTCCCTTAACCAGCTTACTTGCATTAACATCCCCTTCATTTGGTCTGATGAAGCTCAAGCGGCCATGGACAACCTCAAAAACGCGGTCGCATCATCATCTGCCATACGTCCTATCAACTACTCTTCCAATCATGAAGTCATCTTAGCAGTCAACTCTTCCCATATTGCATGCGGGTGGATTCTCTCACAACTTGATAGAGAAGGATGACGGAGACCTTCACGATTCGGTTCTATAACTTGGAATGAGCGGGAATCGCGATATTCACAAGCTAAGTTGGAACTGTATGGCCTCTTCCACGCGCTGTGCGCTGCCAAAGTATGGCTTATTGGCATCAAGAATCTGATTGTTGAAGTGGATGCCAAGTATATCCAGGGTATGCTGAATAACCCCAACATTCAGCCCACCGCTGTCATCAACAGATGGATAACGGGAATCTGTATGTTCGATTTCACGCTTTGACATGTCGCAGGATCAAAACATGTTGCACCTGATGGATTGTCTCGTTGATGACAAGCTGAGGAAGACTCGGAGGATGAAGAAGAAGAGGACATAGAAGATTGGGTGGATGAGATTTTAGGATGTACGGTATGGATGGCCCAAGATGCAGAAAATTTTGCTCCCGGGGAGGGGAGTGGTGCGCCACTCGTCTTACATTCAGCAGGAAACCAGAAACCATCAGACGTTGACATTCCTTCAGATGACTCTTCCCGACAGCGTGATGACGACCTTCACGTTATACAGTCTTTCCTTGACACCATGTCATTTCCTTCACATGTCTCAGCTCTAGACTGTTCCCACCTCACAAAATGAGCGCATCAGTTCTTTGTGCAAGGACAACACCTGTGGCAAAAAGACTCCGCGGGTTGACACCAACTTGTTCTTTTTCACCCAGACCGCCTATGCATCTTACAATAAACACACGACAAGCTTGGTCACAAAGGGTTTTATTCAACACAATGGACTATTATAGATCACTTCTGGTGGCCCACTGTCGACAAAGACCTCGCCTGGTACCTCAAAACCTGCCATCAATGTCAACTCCGCACAGTTTAGAAACTGATCATACCCCCCACAGTCGCTATCCCTGCTCCCTTATTCTGCAAAGCCTATGTCGACTCTATGCACATGCCAACCTCTCACGGATATTCGTACATTATGCAGGCTCGGTGCTCTCTCAGCACATGGCCCGAGTTTCGCATGCTCAAAACTGAAACTGGACGCACACTCAGTGCCTTCCTGTTTGAAGAAATCCTTTGTCATTGGGGCGCTGTTGAAGAGTTGGTGATGGATAATGGGACTCCCTTTGTTGCAGCACTCAACTGGCTAGCAAGCAAATATCATATTCGTCACATAAGGATTTCCGCTTACAACTCCAGAGCTAATGGTGTTGTCGAACGCTCTCACCATTCTGTCCGCGATTCCCTGGTAAAAGCCTGTAATGGCGATATCACACAGTGGCTGGGCCTTATTCATCATGTCTTTTGGGCTGATCGCGTTACAACATGGAAATCAACAGGACACACACCCTTTTTCATGACGCATGGCGTGGAACCCCTTCTACCCTTCGACATCACTGAAGCCACCTTCCTCCTCCCTGACATATCCAATCAACTCTCCTCCGACTCTCTTATAGCTATTTGTGCTCGCCAATTAGCTAAACGTGAGGAAGACTTAGCCAACCTTCACAACTGCTTGCTCAAAAGCCAGTTTGCTTCAATCCGTGATTTTGAGAAACATTTTGCCAATACCATCCACGACTATGACTTCTCTCCCGGCTCTTTAGTCCTCGTTCTCAACAAAAAGATTGAGTCGGCTTCCAATGCCAAGTGTAAACCTCGCTATTTTGGCCCTATGTTGGTTGTCTCTCATTCGCAGGGTGGTTCCTATCGGTTAGCAGAACTTGACAGCTCTGTCTCCAAACTCAAGTTCGCAGCATTTCAAATCATTCCCTATCATCTGTGTTCCTCCACCTCTGTAGAAGTCACTCAATTCATCAAGCCACTTGCGCTTGCAGGAGCTGATGGACACAACAAATAGATGTGTGCCCTGTTTCATATTTTCTTTTTTTTCACTATCTTCCTTGTCGCTCTGCTACTTTACACTATAGATTTCATTTGGGTACTGGGGGATCAACTGAGGACGGTTGATATTCGAAGTGGGGAGGTAGTGTAAGGATGCCCTATCCTCTACGCACCGACCCAACCTTCAATAATAAACTACAACACTCCAGATATGTCAGAAGATGTGAAGAGCTTTACTCTTCACATCCGAACGTATTCGGACACATTCCTTTGTTTTACTATACACTTTCACACTCTGACGTTGGTTTCCCTCGTACCATATCACATGTTTCACTTCCCTTTGTCGCTGAACGCCTCGTTTCCCCTTTATGCGCAATCCTTGAGCCACTCAAAATATGTATATAAACTCGTCCTTGACGCCTTAGAAACTCAGCAATATAGACGCGTCCTAATCCCTGTTCAAAAGTTTGATATCGAAACACTCTCACTATATGTCTCACACCCAAAGTCCCTCAACACATAACGAAGACTCATCATTGCATTCCCCATCCGAACTCTACCTCAGCCTTACACTTTATCAAACACACTCAAATCGTTTTTCATCAAATATATGTGTGAAATTGATGATTGGCCGTGTAGCTGAGTCACTACAACTTTAGGGCCTGCGAAGGTGACCTGGCAACTAAATAATTTCAACCATCTGCTTCGATCTCTGAAATTGGAACTGAGATCAAGCAAAAAGTGAATTTGCCTCTGGGGTAAAATTCCAACACATGTCTGCGATCATCCCTCAGTCCACCCATGGGAAGCCCTTGTGGGTCCAGTGTCAATATTAGAGTTGTCCGCGGTATCTGTTGGGGGACTCCCAATGGGTTATGGATAGGGGAGAGAGGCTGAGATTGAGTGAATTAGGGTTCATGTTGAGTGGACTAGGGCTGGGAAGATGACTGAGTCCAACCTGACTCTGTTGTGGAGAGAGTACCATAATTGCGCACCGGAGGAACATGCCCATGACATGTTTTGCGATGTGATGTGAAGAGGGAAGGGTTGTGAGTCTTGTATTCACAATCATCATGAGGACAGACATTGCGTTGCTTGCCCGTACTCAAATTGATGATTTATTAGTGGGGCTGATGACGAATGGACACATACTGCTTAGCATGATGGATGTCGTAGCTGGGTTTCAGCAAAGTCGCACCCGGGCTAGGTGCAGATTAACCACTGCACGAGAGAATGTCAGTGAGGTGAGCTTTATACCATAGTGGAGAATCACATACCCTCATGTTTTCTGAGGTCGGTGATTTTGGCAAAAGTTTGGTTGCAGCCAGCAGAGCAAATATAATTCTAAATATTACGAAATTCAGTCACCAAGTTGGTACACAAGGTATGCGTGTGACGAGGCTTACGGTAGACCTGGGCATGATCAGTTATAGAAAACAAAGAAGTCGGAAATCAGGTATAATCGCATGCTTAAGTTTGACAGTTAGTTAGGTTACCTCAAGGGCAGATTCATGTTGATGGACTTCTGCTTGGCGAGCCCACTCAATAGCCTCCATGCATTGGAGAAATTCTTGAGTAGGATGTCTTGATGCAAGTCTGAAGTTCTCTATAGCGAGTGTCAAATCAGCAGGGTCGTGTAGAATCCATTAACAAGATGAATAGGCCACCTACAGCTGCATGTAGCTGAAATGATCTGGGCAGAGAGAAGACAGAGTCGTTAATGATTGCTGGCAAAGAGTAATGGCCTTCTCGACATTTCCATTTTCCTGCATTTGCATGAAATGAGAGCAGAGCGCCGAGCTCAAGTTGCAAAGAGTTACAGGGCACTCTGGATGGCCAAGCCGCAATAACTGAAGGCATTCGCGATACCAATCAATGGCCTCAGTCAAGATCCTCGCTGACATGCAAATCGCCACATCTGATGAGGGCACTGGTTGCCAAGTGAAATGCCACTGACATGGAATGCCCAGGTGGGCACAACAGTCAGTGTCTCGCGAATAGAGGCTGATAGCTCGGTAGATATCATCGATGTTTCCAGTGTTCGTAGAAACAGGGTGACGGAGGCGCCAGCCGTCCAATGAGGAATCACGATACTCGTGCCCAACAGACCGCAGGCGCAGCGCTTCTTTGTGCAAAGAGATGGCCTCATTGAGGTCATAAGGCATGCCTTGGTGATCGAAGCGGGACACGAGTGAGATGGCCAAGTTGTTCAGTAGCCATCACGGTCAGCAAGCCCCTCGAGGATCAGGGGATACGGCTTCATGATCAAGTCGTATGCTCTTGTCAAGATCATCAGTGCTGCCGTGCTGGTCAAGCTGTGCTTCAGTTGTAGTGCAAGCGCAGTCAAGGGCTCCGGGACGGAGTCGATGGCCCAAAGAACAGAACTCGAGGACGACTTTTCGAAGGTGGATGCCTTCATCGGATGCGTCTGTTGGAACATTGTTGCATTCCTCGATCACATAATCGACATCATCTGCCCCTGCCGCAATGCTACGAAGGTAGGTGCCCTCTGAACAGAGAGGCTCGTGATAGAGTTGGGCAGCTTCGCGGATGTCGGCAGCAGTACCTTTCTTCTTGTGGCGCCAAATCAGCGCTTCGGTGAGATTGTGTAGAGATAAGGAATGGTCGGAATGGTGCTGCGGACGCGATGCGAGGGCGTCGCGGAAGAGGGAAGTAATAACATCAATGTCTTGAAGATCCTTGCAAATATGATCTTGGAGGCGCGTATGCGCGAGGTTGGTGAGAGCCGTTGCGCGATCAGGGTGGCTGACCTGACACTAGTCCAGAGCCAACTGAAAATGCTGCACAGCAACCTTCAGGTGAGGGGACCTCTTGTATGCGATGAATTTGGCAAATCGTGCTTGGCCCGCATCCGTATCTCGAGCAATTTTGCAATCCACGGGGGACTATATTTGGCGTACAGTCAGCAAAGTTAACAGGACAGCGACCAGCGTCACTCACATCAGACAGTGCGATGTTTTGATTGATTGTCGCAAATATGTTCAATGGCGGCCCTGAGTGTAAGGGAAGGGCGGACACCGTGCACGGATAGGAAGAGTATATCTACGAGATGTTCAAATATGTGCATGAATGATAGCAAGTCGCTCACTGAATGACTCGTCTCCATGATCGAGTAGCTCATTCAACGATATCTGGAGTTTCGCAATGACTTCTCCGCTGCCTGGCATTCGGCCAAGCTCATAAGATGCCCTGATCTTGACTGATGAGGCAGGTGACTCGGATATGTATGATGATCTGGAAACCGATTATTAGTTCTCACATCACGTCATACAAGTTTCTGTGGAATTTACCTGAGAGTCACGGTATCCCCCACACTACAGATTGATCAGACAATAAGACACTGGTGGCCGATTTCCAGCATCTCGGGGAGTCAACATCGATGGACACGTAAATGCCAGCGGGAATGCGCCTGGAAGGGATTCGAACATTCTTTCCGCTGATGACTGCAGCTAGCATGTGAGGATCACGAAACAGATACGAAGGTAATATGGAGGGACTCACCTTCAAATCTGATATAGATATATCGGCTTTCTGAGCTACCGATCATGATGTGTGATGGAATAAAGGTGGACAGAATGAGTGGGGTCACAACGTCGTGTGGATGAAGGAATTTGAGGATTCGAACGTCCAGGCCCAGGTCCTAATACCCAGGTCGTGCTGCACGTGTGGCATTTCCGTATTCTGTTGGGCGCGACAGGATGCTGGTATGATCATTGCATCAAGCGCTGGAAATCGATGTCACCGAGCAGGATTGGTGGAAGAATCTGCGCTGAAGAAGTAGACAATAGCAGTCTTCAGTGAAGGGGATATGAGCGACGATGTGTGAGAACATGACCAGAGAAGTTGACTTGGAACAAGGGTTTGCCCTGGGCAGCAATCTGCCGACGTGAGCAGCGAGACGGCCATCCATACGCATTCGATATTCAGTCCGTTCGATGTCTCTCCAACTCGCAAATGTTAGTTAGTTATTTGCTTCAAGTTTTCGGTGTTTGCCGGGGTGCTGCACATGACCCAACGCTGTCAGTGACAGGCTGGGATTAATGGTCATTGACCTAGCTGCATTCCGAGCTTTCGGCAGTCAACTCACGCTTCGACTCGGATCCGCATTTCCCAAAAGCTACCTCAGTGATGCGGCTATGCATCGGTCCTTTCATGCAGAGTGGATGAATCGAAGACATCGATGCCAGTACAACGGTTTCTCATGATTTCTGTATCTCTGCTTCATCTCTCCTAGTCATACAGCGTACTCTCGAACCTCCGGCCTTCATGCGCGTGGACGCCTGGCGTGTACTCACAGACGATGACCCTATGCAAACTTTGTCTGGCCATTAGGAAATTGTTCTGCTCATGATCCTATCAACTTGAACATGCGGCCACGACAAAGTACGATCACCTAGTGGTGTAGCACTTTCCTCGTCGTGATTTGTCGCGATGGGTTTCGTATACCCTTCGTATTATGAACTCCTCTCAGATAGATCGCCACCGCATGCAGCGCTCTGTCACTCTTCATAGTTCCTGCCTCCTTAAGAGAGACACAATTTGCGCGTTGTGCTCATCACACGTCTGGTGGTAAGCACTGCATTTTCTGAGTATCATCATCATGTGAGCTCAACGATCCCCAGAGGACATGGTCGCCCTTGTTGGTGACGCGCATCGCTATCACATTTGCAACCTTTTGTAGGTCGGACTACCACCACTTCCCATACGGATACCTCGCCAAGTGTCCCATCTCCCACTGGATCCACACCCGGGTCATCCAACAATGCCCTACCGGCAATAACAACTTCTGACGACGCTATTCCGAGTCCAACACCATCAGCGCCGACGACGAATGCGAAACGCATGCGACCTGGCCCGAACAAGAACGCACGGTAAGCATTTGATTGCCCACGCGAAGCGAAGCGCTAACGTCGTATACGGTATACCACAGCACCGAAAGAACCGAACGCGCCAAGCAAAGCCAAGGCGATGCGCATCTAGAATACCATAAACGCACGGTGCGTTCACATCATTGATGCTAGAGTAATTCTAACGGTCCTCGACAGGAATCTATGCGCAGCTGCGTGGAAAGCCGCCGGCAATCTGCTGGGCACAGCGAAGCAATTCAAAGGGTACTGGGAATAGCTTCCCGCTGCAGAGAAAGCTGTAAGTGTTTTTTTTTAAATTACTAGTACTCGATGGTCTGATATACTCCTCAGGTATTTGAAGTGCAAGCTCAAACATTGGTGCGTCTTTTTCTACTATTAGTATACACGAGCCTAACTACCTTCTTCTACAGCTAGCTACGAACACATTGGCGTCAGTCGCTACCACTGGCAGTGGACCTCGAGGCACCACTGAGGAGGAGTTCGCTGGATCCGACGGAGACGAGTAGCGGGCACGAGCGCTACAGCGAGTGGAGGGGGTGCGTGCAATGGGCTGCGGTAGGGGTGTACGTTTCGAGCATTTTTTTCTCTTCACGGTGTTTCGCTCTGCATGGACGTGTTTCGTTGTATATCCTCCCATAGCGATACCTATCAGTACCTATCAATGTATTAATTTATTTCTTTCTCTATCGATGTGATTCAACTGCGAACGTGGAAACAGCCCGCAACGTGATCGAATGGGTTTCAATGTGTAACTATTGCTCATTCGACACGTACTATCGATAAGATCGAGAAAAGTCTCATTTTTCACGATGTGTGTTGAAATAGGTTGATACATTGATATACCTCATTTTCTATCTACCCTTTTCAATATATATCTACCTCTACCTTGTTTGTTTTCACTGGGCGTAATGCCTTCCCACTCAAACATCCAAACATAAATTCGAACTTGTGGAATATATTGTGTCTGGAGTGCCCAAGTCATGTAGACTAATACTAGCGCATGACCTGAAACAACGCCCAAGTACATTAGTACAAGCTCTGCTCGATGATGAAAACATCAATATCAACATTCAACAATCCGATATTTGCGATGCTGCTGCCCACATGTTTAAGGAAAATTGATCAAGCACTAGCTTAGGGAAACAGTGCTGTGATAAGGTTGTTGGATGCCTGAAACAAGGTTGAGAAGTATCGATTTTCCGGCGTCATTTGCACTGAGGATGTCTACAGAGTGTCCATACTGCATATGAGTGAGCTGGACAAGACTTGAGATAGGAAGAAAAGACGCACTGTATACTGAACGACAATGCTTTTGTGCAAGTAACCTTAAGGCTTGTCCAAATAAGGGTAGGCGACTTCGTCGAATGCAATGATGCCAGGTGGAGGGAGTTGGCAGATATCGTCGAAGTGGAAGTGGCAGGTCTCGACTTTGTTTGGAGTCTGGGCAGGTAGTAAGTGTTACAACACTTGAGTCACTAGTATAACCAGTCCAACGGAATGAACGAATTTGGTTATGTCTGACTCAAGCGAGGCGAGAACGTCCAGGAAATGGACAGTCTGGGGGCATGTCTGCCACAGACTCTGGGGGATTGGGTCAAGAACATCCAGGAAATGGACAGTCTGGGGGCGTGTCTGCCACAGACTCTGGGGGATTGGGTCTGGGTCCACTCTGGGGGCGTGTCAGCCGCTCGGCAACATTCAGTTGGAGTTTGGTGCCCCTAATGCACGTGATGCCGCATGACACTGTCAGTTACTAATTAGCCCTCGACGCTGTCAGCCACCACCACCACCACTACCACCACCATCACCACCATCACAACTCTCTACTGTCAACAACTATGGCCTGCTTCATGGATGTCAGGACTTCATTCCTGGCTCTTGATTTGAGCCATCACCCAGAACTGCAGGCCCTTTCATATATTGCTGTAGCACACTTTCTTCGTTGCATGAGCATGCTCAAGGACAATATCCTTCTACCTCAGCCTCACAGCTCTCCTGTCACCACTATCCCTGATGTTCTACCTCCTGGAATCACCACTTTCTTCAGCAGATTCTTTGACATATCCTGTGACGCAGTTGATGTGCTGTGGGACGCGGTCAAACACATCACATGGACCCTCCCTGCTGACGGTGAGGAACGTGAGATGATTGAGACAATGTTTCAACATCATGGGCAGGATCTAGGTATCTGTGAGTGATCAGTAACCTGCTCCACATGAAGATGGAGGATGCGAGAGCAGTGCTCTCACAGAGTGAAAAGAGCAAGACACAGAGGATGAAGACTGCAAAGTTAAATGACGTGCTCGTAGCTTCCTCTGAGGACCATCCAGAAGATCCTCTTCCTGTCGAGGACGTCGATGAATGGTACGAGCATGATGAGTCAGCTGGCAATGTGCGCCTCAAGCAGGCATTGATGGTGTCGTCAACAAGAGTCTCGCATGTCCAGGAAGCCTGCACCAGCAAGGACACTCCAAAACTTAAGGCAATTTTTTTTCACAAGCGAACCAACAACGAGCAGCTATTTGTGCGTCCTTGTGGTGTTATCTCGGGCCGTGGTACCATGTACCACCACGAAGCTGTATCGAATGTCTTGGTACATTTTCGCTTACCCCATCTGTTTTATGCATGCACTGACTTATCGATGCCAGATATTGTTCGAGAAAATATTCTCACTTCCACGAGCACGAAAACCCCAGCATCTCATATACGATTCAAATTGCAATGCTCTGCACGAGGTCGAGAGCAGGAAAATGAAGTTCTTCGAGGGGATGGGGATGTGCGTAGATGCCTTCCACCACACAACAAAACACAAGGCCAGTGATCAATTTTGCCAGGAGCGCTGCAGCATGAAGGCCTACCCTGAATTACTCAATGAAGATGGCAAGTATTACTTCAATTCCTCAATCACAGAGCAGATGAATGTATGGTTTGGTGGGTTTCATAATATGTGCCATGAGATGACACCAGTCAAATATGACTTCTTCCTCGATGAGATGACACTGCGACACAATCGTGCTACCATCGTCAATCTACGTAAGCAGGGTAAACAGCCCCATTATCCTCACCTCTCATTTTTGTAATAGTCTGTGCATCATAACAGCTGCATAGCTGATATAACCACACTCATCAGTCATGATCTTTTCAGCTGGGGGCTTTCCTTCAGCAGAACAAAATCATGAATATACAAATCTAGTTAATGACAATATAATGGTAAAGACTGCGATGTGAATAGAATGTAAAGGAAATCACTTTAGCCTAATAGACTTCTTCTTGCTCTTCTCGCCCAACAAATGGTGGTGCTCGGACAAAAAACACGTCCATAAGCCATCCAACTTGCATCCAGCATGTTCATGAGCACAAAGGATTTTTGCAAGAGACGGAACACGCTGGCTGTTTACCCAGGCTGAGTGATTTTGATGGTAGGTTGCACGAACGAACGGAACACCAAACACAAGGTCAAAGAGCTCATCTTGGGGGTAGTGTTTGCAGAGGACTGGCGAGTCCATCTGACAAAAGCCAACAAGCATGTCACAGGTGTACATACTGCGTAGCCAGACTTGCTTGCCTCAGTATATTAGAACATGGATGGGAATGACAGATGGTGGCAGCATGGGAACAAGCGAGTCAACAGATGACATAGAGGATCGTGAATGAGCCGAAAGGAGTGAGTCTGATGAAAATTCAGAGTCCACTGGTGATGGTGACAGCGGAGGTGTTGGAGATAATGAGGTTGCACAGAGGGCATCAAAATCGAGTTCCAAGCATGGTCGAGTGGAGGGAGGCAAGAGAATCTGTATTGGACTGCTTTCAGGGGTGCCCTGGCAGCGCTGCTTGCCTCGAGCATTGACTCAAGGCTTCGGCGTGGCTTGCATACTGTCGTCAATGATCTCGACATCTTCTGATTCAGACGATGCAATCAATGACAAGCCCTATCATTGTCATGCGGAGGGAGGCACCAGCAACTGCAGCTAATGCAGCGGGGGGTAAGGACGACGACGAGGCCATCGAGGGAAGTGATGATGTTGGTGGGGGTGGGGAAAACGACACCAGCAGGGGTAGGAGGGGCGGAGAAGGTTGAGGAAGAAGGCAAAGCGTGGAAGGTTGAGGAAATTAAACTCCGACTGAATGTTGCCAAGCAGCTGACACACCCCCAGAGTGGACCCAGACCCAATCCCCCAGAGTCTGTGACAGACACGCCCCCAGACTGTCCATTAGCTAGACTTTCTGAGCGAGGCGAGCTAGGGTGATCGCTTGAACAAAATTCCTACTTTTGCCTTCATCATTCACTATGACCAAAATGAAGCAAACCGCACTTAAGAGTACAGGAGGACCTGCAAAGCGTGGTCAGCTGCCTACTTTCAAGGTGACCGCTGGCCCTGCTGGTAAGCTGATCATCAACCGTGCCTTTCCTAAGGCACTACCGCCTGCATTTTCTGTTATGAAGGATGTAGGCAGAGACTGCTGTTGTCTCTGTCTCACTGCCCGACTTTCTGGTCTGAAGCTGAGGGTCTCCTCGCTGTTGCCCTCCACCTCATTAACAATTGTTTGAGCATCTACTTGACATCCAATTTTGAGGGCACGACTTTCTGGTCTGGAGCTGAGAATCTCCTCGCTGTTGCCCTTCGCCTCATTGAACAATCGTTTGAACTTCTTTTCGACATCCGAGTTTAAGGGCAAGATCATCTGCCAAGAGTCTCCTCATTGAGAAATTATTTGAGTCTCTGAGTCTTAATTTTGCTGCAAGGCAATCTGTTCTTGCCATCCCCCTTTCAAGCTGTGTTCATGATAGGGAAGGAGGCCCAGGATCTTATTGCCCATATTGTCAGTGGAGTCCACGGTGTGAAGAATGACAACAGGAGTGAACCACTCCCACATGCACCCCATGTAGGTTTTCATTATGGGCATGTATTCTTCTTGCGCAGCCTCTGGGTCAGGCAAACAGCACATTTGAATCAGAAATCCAAAACCTTCAAGTCAACGTGCATTCGCTGACGATCTGGCTCCAAATGCCATCAACACCACAAGTATTTCATTTGCAATTGTCGAATGAAGCACACTCCGTGTCAAAGGTGCGTGTGTGAAAATTTTATGGTTGGTGAGTATCTCAAATTACACCCCCCGCATGATAGTGAGGAACTCTTTGTCGTGAATGCGCTCCGGGTCTGATAATGCATGTGACATACATTCAACAGGGTGCCCGATGTTGCCATATAAAATGGCCCCTGTAGCATAAGTCTTCAATATCAACTTGAGTTCACGGCCACTAGATAAAGACAAGATATCATTTTGCGGGGGACAGGTTCACTAAATGAATGTATACCATGAAAAAATAACTGAGTCAACCAGCTAGTGATTTCGAGACACCTGCTTTGAGCGACGAGGCCAACAAACAGCTAAGGGAAGATCAGGAAGTGATGGGGGAACAATTGCCGCACTGACAGGCACAGATGGAGGCACAGTGGGCGGCTCGGCAACAGTTGCAGTTGACTGTGATGTAGATGTGGGAGAAGGCAATGGAGCTAAGGTTGGATCCAGCACGGATGGAGGTGTAGAGAGTGTGTTGGCAGTTGACTCAATGATGTGATTTAAACCCCGTGTTAGAATGTTGCAGATTTCATCGTGAGAGAGGGTCGTTGATTGGGTACTTGATGATGAAATTTTCTCACGCCACTCTTTGAGGAGGGGTTGACAGGGGCAAAGTATGTAGTGATTAATGGCCAGTCTGTCAGACCATGGATAAACTCCTGCTTCCACATGCTGCTGGTGGCAAGACCATCCTCAGTCATTTTTTCATAGGTGAGGCCCCACCTCCGAATGGGATCCTGTCGCATAGCTTTATCACTAGGTTGGGGGGCCAAGATGCCTTTTGGTCCCAAATACATCACAGTAAATTCCAGGAGGATGTAGAAGAGTGACTCGAGATTGTCGCAGGGTATGTGTTGGACCAAATGGCCATCTCCCATTAGGCGGAGAATGCGAAAGGATATGTATGGTATGGTTCCCTGTTAAATATGAAATTAATGCAAACTAAAAATCATAAAACTTGTAACGCACAGTACCACGTGAACTTGCATCTGCTTTTCCATCATCACGGAGAAACTTTGCATGATCAAAGTCTATGAAGAAGCCTTTTCCTTTGTAAATGATGATGTTGTTGGGGCTGAGGTCTCCATGAAGGACGCGCCGGCCAACCATTGCCTTGTGAGCTGCAATTCATAGTGATTACAAAGACTTCGTGTTTTTAAAATGAACTCACCAACCACAAGGTCACGAAAAACCCTGACTAGTTCAGGTAGGTCGCTGAAGTGCGTTAACAGTACCCCACAGGGTGTCAAGAGAATACGCTGATGAATCCTTCGCTCAAAATTGAATGTCGGGCAATGAGCACGAATGTGCGATGTGGAGTCGGGCCGCCCATCATAAAGCACATCCCAATGCTTGACGAGTTGAACCACGTTCGGGATGCCTTCGACCGCTTTGAGAAGATCGATCTCGACGTCTTTCACCTCTTCGTTGACCCAACAATCCTTCAGTGCGTACTCCCGACCGAGCTTGTCTCGAACACGATAGCAGACGGTTCCCCGCTTGAAAAACCCACGACTTTTCCAGAGAATTTCCATAATCCAGTATAAATTTTCGTCATTATCGTAGACCCAGCCTATCGCCCCGGGAAGCATGGCATCGAAGCCATTTGGAAAATGAGCGTGATTAGGATTGGTGCTGCAAGAGTTGCAAATATGAATCGTTGGATCAAAGCCAAGAAAGGAGCGATTTGCCAGAGTGATCGTATTCAATATGTCGACAAAACGTTTGGGGGATGCAACGATCGGCAGTGGTTTTGAGATAATTATACCAGAGCGATCAAAATAATGGGCTCGAATTTTGAATTTAGAGATACTGAAGAGTAGGATGAAACGACGCCACGGTTGCTCCCGCATCATCAGATAGCCCTTGGTAACAATCCCCAAAAACAAGGGAATTGTGCGAATCGACAGAGATATCAGACTGGGTGATCTCAACTCCTGTGAGAACGTCTTTCCAGGACTTTTCAGCAGAAGCCAACTTTCTGAGACTGTAGTCCAGGAGGACGAGGTCGGGCTTCCGCGAATCAGTGGCATCTGGTATGGGATTGGTGGCAAATTCTGAAGACCAGTACCTGCGATCTGTTGGTGTCTCTGCGAAGGGCAGAGTGTCCGAGCGCGGCCACTGCGATTCCGACTGTTGTGAACCCGATTGTTGTGATTGCGAAAGCTGCGATCCACCAGCTGTTGCAGCTCTTGAATCTGTTTTTTGAGCAACTCACGCATGTGGTAATAAATCGCTCTGAACAGACGCTCCCAACTCTTTTCATCACTAACCCCCCCAGACTTTGTTCGTTTCATTCCAGCCTGGACAAAAGCCTGCTCCCCCAAGCTCCCTTCCGTCTCTAGCATCGAATCATCATCTACATCAGTGTCTGTCTGCGACTCGGTTTGAATCTGCACTCAGGAATGCCCAGGTAACTGCCGCCTCCTCTGACTTGGAAACAGATTCTTGAGTCTCCATTCCTTGTCAAAAACATGAGCCCCATATATGCAGCTTCCTGACGATACTCATTTAATATACACAATCTTCTTTATTTCCAATTTAGCGAGTCTGGATGGCAGGATAAGGATGTCAATGATGGTTACAGCAGATGTAGGGCGGAGGTCCTCCTCCAACAGAACCCGAGGATCTTGCTCTTGAAGGCCCAACTCGTGCTTCATGAGTATGTCCATTGCATCCTTCATACGGCATACAGGATGGATGGTGACAGTACTGACAGTTGCTAGAAGGTAATTTCCAAAAGACGTTGACATTGGAGGCAAGCTATTGTTGCTGTGCGCTAAGCCTTGTTCTCACAGACACTGTGTCTTGGCAGCGTGTTTGCTCCAGTTTTGCTAAACGTGCGTTTTGCATGGCAAAGTGTCAACTTTCAATTGCAGAGCTTTTGTCATTATCATGCTGCAGTGCATTCAAAACAGTTCAGTTGTAAATGTGCTCCATCGGCACATCTCTTTAAGTTTAGACCCTTTGCATGTCACTCTCGAGCCAGCTTGTTTCAATGAAGGGTGTTTTTGCAATCTAACTAGATGAACCACCTGTAAACAAGGTGACCCTGTAGTTGCGCATTAAATTACCTTTTCTTTGTGTAAGCAGGCGCAAATGAAAACATGACAAACTGATGGTCGGTCAAGGGCCAGCAGGCTCGGCTGCTACAGACATGAGCCATCCAGATCCACCCGTATTGAAGCCCTTTGTCGACATACCGCCTGCATCGTTGGACTTCTGATAACCCTGAGTGAACAGGATGATCTTGGACTTGTCGGGTTTCGTGAAGGCGATGTCATAACCACATTTAGGATTTCAACAACAGAACTTGGACTCAGCAACAATGGCCCCCTGGCCAATGGAGGGAGTAATGCGTTTCCACAGACGGACGCACTTGCAGGACAGACATTGGTAAGGTAGAATGTTGCCCCATGGATGGCAATTTTCGTCAAAGAATGTATAGGTCATAACAGTCATCGAAACCTTGCCTTCATCAAGCCTCACTGGCTTATGGTACTCGACGATGGTGATTGGACGCCGATGGAAGGCACTGTTAAGTTGTATAATAATGACAGAGGCATGCATTCCAAGCTGGGGAGAAACTGCGAGGAGATTTGGCATGGTGTCCCACACTTCAAAGCCTTTGACGAGTACATGCTCCATATAAGCAAGCGCAAATGCTGCAACGAGGGATGTGTGGAAGCGCTCAGCACCGAATGCAAACATGTGCTCAACTTCATGGCTGGAAAAAAACAGTCAGCCAAGGGCGGACAGTGCAAGAGAACCATGCGCTATTTGACACAGGCTTTGAGGGCTGCGAACGCATCCAACTCCCGCACTGTCTGGCCACACACTAACATCCACAAATTCGCACCCTTGAGGTAACCCTCAATGCCGCCTACAAAAACTCCTTGGAAAAACTAGGAAGAGTCAAACACGACAGTCAAGGAAGAATATGCAACATACATCATCAACCGTGTAGGCGAAGGGTCGTCAAAGTTCGGCACTTTCTTCCTCTTCTTCCCAACAAAGCTGCGTCTTCAAATCCCCCCCAGAGGTCACCTCAGATGGTCTCGGAGTGAGTGTGCACGAAAATCTCAATGCGCTCGAATGGAATGTCCTTTACTTTATTGGCGAGTGCCTTCATCGACTTGGCATGCCTCTCAGCCTTCTCCAACATTCCGATATCAAAAACTACCTTGTGATATTGTAGATTTTTTCCTGCGACGTATGGCTCTAATACATTTCGCATGATGTGCGCAGGCGACCCACTAGGGTTGACACCGTCGAGGATGAGGTTGAGAATGAGAATGGGGGAATTGCATATCTGCGAGCGACTTGTCAGTTCAATATGCCCATTGATGGTGGCATGGATGGTCAGTATTGGTGTCCCTTGGGCATCCTCGAATCCCTGTTGCAAAGTACATTTAGAAGTTTAGAATCTAGATCATAATGATCTGGAAGAAAAGCTTACATAATACGGTGAGGTGCGCTTCCCGTGCATTTCGTGGCAGCCTGGGCAGGTGAAATAAATGTCACTTCCTTTGATCTCCTCCACAGATTCCTCAGCGATCACTACACATTTCTGGCACAGTGTGCGTGGACAGTGGGAGCAATTATACAGAAGACTGGCACCATCTCGACAAAAAATGCAGTACTGAGGGAACAAAGTCAGTGAGCTAATAGAACAGTCAGAAATTGAGTTGCGAGCGCTCATGTCGTTCCAAAAAGAGGGCTCTGGCGCGCTCCTTATGATGTTCGTGATGCCCTTCATAGTAATATCCTTGCCTACATCCTTCATAACAGAAAACGCAGGCGGTAGTGCCTTAGGAAAGGCACGGTTGATGATCAGCTTACCAGCAGGGCCAGCGGTCACCTTGAAAGTAGGCAGCTGACCATGCTTTGCAGGTCCTCCTGTACTCTTAAGTGCAGTTTGAACAATTTCCTAATGGCCAGACAAAGTTTGCATAGGGTCATCATCTGTGAGTACACGCCAGGTGTCCATGCGCATGAAGGCCGGAGGTTCGAGAGTACGCTGTATGACTAGGAGAGATGAAGCAGAGATACAGAAATCATGAAAAACCATTGTACTGGCGTCGATGTCTTCGATTCATCCACTCTGCATGAAAGGACCGATGCATAGCCGCATCACTGAGGTAGCTTTTGGGAAATTGTTACGAACTTGGATGGGTCTCTTGCCGATGGTTCAAAAGAGAACTGTCCTTTGTAAAGGATATCTTCGACAAGCGGTTCTGCCTTCAGACAAGAAGGGGTTCTGGAAGGATACTGGTTTTATGGGCTTAATACCGTACAAAGCAGGATCAAGGATTCGGTCTAGAGGGCTGACACCTCTAAGACAGATGATAATCAGGCTATTGATGAGGAGTGCTCAAAGATAGAATCAGAGATAGACACTTAGGTTGTGAAGCCTAAGCAAGGACCAGGTTTCAAGGTAAAACCAAGTAGATTAAAGTGAGGAACTACTATGATAAATCCCAGCCTGTCACTGACAGCATTGGGTCATGTGCAGCACCCTGGCAAACACCGAAAACTTGAAGCAAATAACTAACTAACATTTGTGAGTTGGAG
Source organism: Suillus occidentalis (assembly GCA_016628085.1). NCBI lineage: Eukaryota > Fungi > Basidiomycota > Agaricomycetes > Boletales > Suillaceae > Suillus > Suillus occidentalis. The sequence continues at coordinate 48,897 of JABBWB010000279.1, forward strand.
AGACATTGAATGGACTGAATATCAAATACATATGGATGGCTGTCTCACTGCTCACATCAGCAGATTGCTGCCCAGGGCAAACCCTTGTTCCAAGTCAACTTCTCTGGTCATGTTCTCACACATCGTTGCTCATATCCCCTTCACTGAAGACTGCTATTGTCTACTTCTTCAGCGCAGATTCTTCCACCAATCCTGCTTGGTGACATCGATTTCCAGCGCTTAATGCAATGATCATACCAGTATCTGTCATGCCCAACAGAATATGGAAATGCCACATGTGCAGCACGACCTGAGTATTAGGACCTGGGCCTGGACGTTCGAATCCTCAAATTCCTTCATCCACATGACGTTGTGACCCCACTCATTCTGTCCACCTTTATTCCATCACACATCATGATTGGTAGCTCAGAAAGCCGATATATCTATATCAGATTTGAAGGTGAGTCCCTCCATATTACCTTTGTATCTGTTTCGTGATCCTCACATGCTAGCTGCAGTCATCAGCGGAAAGAATGTTCAAATCCCTTCCAGGCGCATTCCCGCTGGCATTTACATGTCCATTGATGTTGACTCCCCGAGATGCTGGAAATCGGCCACCAGTGTCTTATTGTCTGATCAATCTGTAGTGTGGGGGATACCGTGACTCTCAGGTAAATTCCACAGAAACTTGTATGACATGATGTGAGAACTAATAATCGGTTTCCAGATCATCATACATATCCAAGTCACCTGCCTCATCAGTCAAGATCAGGGCATCTTATGAGCTTGGCTGAATGCCAGGCAGTGGAGAAGTCATTGCGAAACTCCAGATATTGTTGAATGAGCTACTCGATCATGGAGACGAGTCATTCAGTGAGCAACTTGCTTCATTGATGCACATATTTGAACATCTCGTAGATATACTCTTCCTATCCGTGCATGGTGTCCACCCTTCCCTTACACTCAGGGCTGCCGTTGAACATATTTGCGACAATCAATCAAAACATTGCACTGTCTGATGTGAGTGACGCTGGTCGCTGTCCTGTTAACATTTACTGACTGTACACTTTGGCTTACCCATTTGTTTAACTTGTTTGCAGACCCCAAAAAATTAGACAGCCACTGCGAGGCCAAAAAAACAATATAGGCAACGGCTTAAGGAAAGAATAAAGAATGGTGAGATGTGTGTGTTCCCTCGCTTCAATTAAACTTGCTTACGTGTTGATTCATGCCTTCCTCTGAACAACTCAGAGTATCCAAAGATCATCCACTCACAAGAGCAATCACACCTCTTTCTTATGAATCTCCTCAAGAGTGCGACGACAGACTTGCTGTGGAACAAGATGCAAAGCACGTTTCAGACGCAATCGATGAGGAGCTCAACAGGCAACGTATCTCAGAGAAGAAGGGTCCCAAAGCAATCAAGATTCTACTCCTAGGTGCACTCTATCTTGGACCTAATGTCCAAAGCACATTCCTCGATGCACAACCCTCCAATCTCTTCTCAACCGAATACAGCGAGCTAGGCTACATCCTTTCTGATAACACACATTTCTCTTGGGTTCTTTCTATTGCATCTGTGGCATGCACACAGCAATCAGTTCAAAGAGGTTCGGAAGAGGTTCAAACATTCTGCAAGTTCTCGAACTGTGGACCGTCGGAACTTTGAATTAGACTTTGGTCAGGTTTTTTTTTTTTTTGGACTGTGATTTAGATCTCGAGCTGACCATCATACTGGCATGGTGTATGCAGGAACTTGCACGAAATAAAAGAGATACGAGGAGGATTAGGGAAGCCATGTGATTGTCGAGCCCAGCTTCGAAGATTTTGGCTGTCAATCCAGTTTACTCGAAGCAGTTGCAAAAAATGTCTGGACAAATTGCTAGGCTCAGTACTCAGTAATGTATCGCGCACTTGATGTTGTATCGCGCATTCAATTGTTGCATGTCGCGCACTCAATGGTGTATCGCGCAATTTATTAAAGTTCACTTTGGAGCGTCATATTATATTACCTTGTTTACAAGGTCACTACAGCTGGAAATTGTGGCTGAAGAGAACCAACTTGTGTACACATGGGAATTTATGGACTAATCTGTAATCCTTCGCCTTGCTTGCAAAACAGTAAACAAGGTTCCTGCCAATGAAGTTCGGCCCCATCCTCTAGTCACCAAATTGAATTGAAAATTTGAGTTCATGAACGACAGTTCACTGGGGTTGGTTATACATCTCATATGGCCACTGAAGCTAGAAGCCAGGGGGCGAGTGTTGTTTGCGAATACTGACAATCCGGCAAATGCCGGTGCAATGATGATTTTCTAAATCAGGTCACTAGCCTTCAAGGTTGCAACACGCTGTAGAGACTCATTCCTGAGTAGCCTCACAATGGCCCATATTGCGATGTAGGTCAAGTCTACAACACTACGCATGCAACGCGACACTAGCGCGATAAATGCGACGTTCGCGCGACGCGCGCGACATAGGCGACACTTGCGCGACTTGCGCGCGCCTTAGGCGCATTTTCCCGCGCCTAAGCGCCCTATGGCGCCTGACTTCCCAGAGTGTTTTCCCATGTCCAACCAAGTTCCCAGGTATGTATTTCTCCATTTATCATTTATTTCAACATCGTACCATGTTTATTTTCACTTTACACATTACATTTTACACACGAACCACCACCATCTTACTACGAGTTTTTACTATGTTTTGAATATATCATTGCAAGCCCTAGTAGCAGTTAGCTCTAGTGGTTACATCCACATCGCACCTCACGCCTTAACGTCTCATTAAGTCTCACTATCGCTTTCGCCCACTTCCGCTTTGCAACGCGCGCCTATAGCGCCTTTGTTCCCGCGCCTTTCGCCTTATCGCGCACTTCACGCATTCCCCCTAGAGCTGTCACCTGTGGATACCAGCTTTCTCCGCTTCCCCTAAGGGACGAACATATCGCACCCATATCTTCATCCCTTCAACATTTATATCAGCTGCACCCTCAGCTGAGTTGAAGATCCTTCAACGCGAAGGATTAATATTAGAATACACTCTCGTCTATCTGCCCAATATCTACCTGTACAACATGTACAACTACTACACTAATGGAGGAGTACACGGAAATCCCAATCACCAGGTGCGTCAAGCATTCATTTACGATGTTATCACTGATGACGATCAGCAAATTCCCCAGCGCGTCTTGCAGCATGTACCAAGGCCCCAAAACATCTCGTTCATGATGACTGACAGGCAACTGGTGAGCAATTGGGACACTAGCGAATCCAAATACTAACATTTTTAAGGAAATTATGTATACAACGTGGGCTGCCGCACAAATCTGCATCCGGCAACAACTATACCACCCTGACCTACCTCTTCTTCGATACCCACTGCCTCCCGCATGGTCAGATGAAGCACATGCCATGATCATACTTTGGATCGCGAGAGAGCATCGGATGTTTGAGATGGAGATGCAGGAGCTGGAATACCTCCTGGGACTCAGGGGTGCACGTTAGCGCTTGAAGGTCAGCCGTATTGATACTATCAGGGAATGAGAGGACTTACGAGTTTCAGATACACGGATGGAGGGGGACAAAGGATCTACATTGCATGTGAGATGTACAATATTCGGCCTAGTAAAGCCATCAGTGTATGAATGTTTGCTCCATTTTGAGAGATGTACGTATAGCTGTTTCTATCGATATGACACCGTTCGTCAACTGCTCACAAATACCGTGCCTCGAGCTTGAATCCTGCATGATTGAGTTCACACACACAAACAGAGCAATTGAGGATACACGTACCCTCATGACACCATTGGCTTGGCTTGTAACATTTGCTGAAAAGGACTGTCATTCAGATCCTCCGGCCAAGCAATGATTCGGTGGTCAGGGACCATGCAATAGTATTGGAACTCTCTGAGCTCTGATTGCCCACAAAGACAGCCTGTAAAATTGATCCCTCAACCCCTGCCTCTCTCTGCGCCTTATGATCCATCCATTGGGAGGCTGACAATTCACATATTACAGTGACCTATCTCTGTCTAATATGAGGGAACGGACGTGCATAATATCCTGTATGATACGGGCCAGTGGACCATGGGCCCATGGCAAAAATATCCTCGACTATGACGGATGGGCCGGGAGGTAAATTATTCCCGATGGAGGCAGGTGGGCCCATGCAGGGAATATGTAGAGTAAATGAGTGGGCTGATGTACATGAATATTCAGTAGACAGGTGGGCCGAGGTAGTTGGATATAATGCAGATGGGTATATTAAGGTAGATGTGTATCAGATAGAAGGGTAGGTACTTGGTATCACATTCACAGATGGGCCCAGACATATTAAATTAGACAGGTGGGCCGAGGGTATTATAAAATATTGTATTAAACGGGTGGGCCCAGAAACATATTACTTATATAGGTGGGCCAAGAGTGTTTTATAAAATATTTCATTAGATGGGTGGGCTGAGCGTGTTGTATAGGATATTGTATTAGACGGGTGGGCTGAGAGTGTTTTATAAAATATTTCATTAGATGGGTGGGCCGAGTGTGTTGTACGGGATATTGTATTAGATGGGTGGGCCGAGGGTGGTATAAAATATAGATGGGTGGGCCCATGTGTATCATAATTGTAGACATGATGGAGCTGAGGTAGTTGTACATCAACCAAATCAGAGGAGGTAATAAATCAAAGTTATCAAGTTCCCGGAGCAGCAGGTGATCTCCTGACAATGGCCTTTGATGACATTTATGTTGTCTTGCAGAACATTGAATCCCGAGTGCAAGGCTTGTGTTGCCCTATGAGAAGCCAAGTTCTGACCACTGAAATTTGAGTGAAGCATACTGAGTTCCGAGTTCCAAGTTCCAAGTTCCAGGACCTGGGACTCGACACACAATTCAGTCAATACTTTCCATGTTAAGGGCCAACCAAAGTGGAGATTTTTGTCTGAAGAGAGCAGGTGCTCTCTTGACATGGCCTTTGATGGTGCTTAGGTTGTCTTGCAGAACATTAATTCCCACATGCGAGGCTTGTGTTGCCCTATGAGACACCCACTCCTGACCACCGAAATTCTAGTGAAGCATACTGACTTCCAAGTGCCGAGGTCCTAATTCCAAGTTCCAGGACCCAGGACTCAACAAACGAATATCTGAAGTTGGGATTTGTTTGAAGAGAGCAGCAGGTGCTGTCTTGACATGGCCTTTGATGGTGCTGAGGTTGTCTTGCAGAACATTGAATCCCGGGTGCGAGGCTTGTGTTGCCCTACAAGAAGCCAAGTTCCAGGACCCGGAAACATGACAACTGAATATCTGAAATCCAGCACACCTCAAATCAAGTAGTATTTCATTGAGAAATAAATGATAACACATCTTTGACAGCCAACATTGTCCAAGGCTCCCTTATCTGATCCTCACTATCTCCACCCCCTTTAACACCACAGTCTAGACATCCAGCATCCAGGGTCTGATTCCCCAAGATCAATTTCCAGCATGAATGTTTCTTCCCCTTCCACTTCTGATGGCATCAACATCTGGCGCACTTTGGCCCTGACCATCACTTATGAAGCAGGGGAATACACTGAACAGAGATTCAAGGCAGAGAAGACTGGAGGAGAGCTGGTCATACCTTCTCCCAACCTAGACACTGATCTGGTGATGGTCTGCAATCGCTTGGTTGGTGTACTCATAAAGGCACACAAAAATCCCAGTGGGTCTTCCTGCAGATTCAGAAAATTCATTTTATCATTCATATTCCTTTATGACAGTTCAGATGCAGATGGATATTGCAAGATACAGCAAATTGATCTCCCCAAAGGACACTGGGCATAATGAACAGAGAGAGGCGAAGTTGCTTGAGAGGTGTCCTCCTGGCCATGAAGACAAAAAGTTGGTGGATGAACCTGCCACAATTCTGGATGCATCCGGTGCCATCATCACATGGTACCTCCTGGACACCCTGACCGACACCACCCAGGTGTGTAACATGCATTGTCACTCAATGGATATTGAACATAAAATGAAACCTACAGAAGGAAATCAGAGCCCCTTCAGTGACAGATTCCGTATCATACAGGCCACCTGACCTACATAATATCCTATATCAGATGGGCCAGTGGACCATAGGCCCATGTTGTGTATATCCTCAATGATGATGGATGGGCTGGGAGTACAATTATTTCCAATGGGTATGGGTGGGCCCATGTATGCCAATGATATATATATTGTTGATGTTGACGGATGGGCCAGGGAAATATGATCATTCATGGAGATGGGTGGGCCCATCTGGGTAATATGCAGTAGGATATTATAGACAGCTGGGCTGAAGAGAGATGCAAGGCAAACATTATTATATAGATGGGTGGGCCAATGGGGGGTGTATTATATATAAGGGTGGGCCAAGGTAGGGGAATATTACATAGACAGGTGGGCCGAGGGTGGTATAAAATATTTATTGCATAGATGGGTGGGCCAAGGTGGTGGAATATTACATATACAGGTGGGCCGACATAAGGGATATCAAATAGACGGGTGGGCTGAGGGTGTGGTAAAATATGTATGACATAGACAGGTGGGCTGGGGTGGGGGAGTATTGCATATATGGGTGGGCTGAGGTGGGGTATATTATATAGACGGGTGGGCTGATGTAGGATGTATTATATAGATGGGTGGGCCGACCTTGGATGTATCACATAGACAGGTGGGCCAATGTGGGGGGTATTACATAGATGGGTGAGCCTAGATACATTTCATCAGGACATACAGCTGATGTAGTGAATCAAACATGTAGGATACATGCACACTATGAGTGCATATACCTACCATTGAACACTAAAATCTAACCCTGTAAGCATCAAAACATGAATTGACCATGTGTGGCATCCACCAAGAATGGAGTACTGAAGCTGAAAAACCCCATACATGAACCCTGGTGTGCACCATATCCTATTTGTCACAAAACAAGTCACCAAGTCTCAAAACAGGAAAGCATGGACACCAGAAGCACAACATTTGCAAAAATATAAATGTCAAATGTTCATGACGTGCCGAACCCCAAAATTGTGGACTGCTGGGGCTTGGATCTCAGGGTTTGGGACTTGGGACTTGATATTGGAGATGAAAAAACATTGTTTAAAAATGTTTGAATGAAGTTGTTATACATCCATAAATATTGTCCTGTATATCCATAATTATTTGACTAACCCAACCCCCGAGTCCCAAGTGGCGGGTACCCAGAACTCTGGACTCGGGACAATATGTGAGATGAAAGAGACATATGTCAAATATGTTTGAATCCCCCTTTGGCATATCCGTAAATATTTACTGACCCCCGAAATTGTGGACTGCTGGGTCTCGGGGTTTGGGGGTCCAGGGTTTGGGGGTCTGGGGTTCAGGTGTTGGGTGTTGATATGTGAGCATCCACAAATGTGTAAATCAGTGTTTTTGGAAATCAATTTTTGTCAACCTCCCCAAATTGTGAGTGCTGAACCCTGGACCCCCAAACCCCAAGACCTGAGACCCGGCAGTCCACAATTTTGGGGTTTGGGGGTCGGTAAAATATTTATGGATATGCCAAAGGGGGATTCAA